>JARQOC010000002.1:426962211-427112171 GCA_033576535.1 Allobates femoralis | reverse complement strand
TGACCAACGATCTCAATGCTACGCTATGGAGTGACAATTCCCAACGACCTCGGTATAATTCTGGATCGCTGGTGCGTAGTTTTTACATCGCTGGCGAGATACCTGTTTGACATCTTACCAGCGATGTGAAAAATGACGCACCAGCGATCTCTGCACATCGTTATTGGGATCGTTGGTGCATTATGTGTGACTGGGCCATAAATGTGCAGAGCCATGGTGTTTTCATGTGTAGTGCATTGCTACTGGGAACACAGTGCCTACTCCCATCCATCTCATTGATACTCTATCCATCAATATATTTGTCCCAGACAACTATCAAAAGCAATACATGTGTTGTAATAAAGAACAAGCTCTTTTAACTTAACTATGAATTATGTAAATGCCCTCTAAATGTTAACCTGTTATATAAGACTAGGGTCATCATGTACTATTGATTTACAGCTGTTTTTGAGCTTTTCACTTGTTTACAGCTTGTTGCCTAGGAGATCGACCAACTGCTTTCTAGCTTGTATGCACGGCCATCCAACTGGCTGGTATTAGGAGGTAATATTGTACTCCAGCAATCCTGGCTATCTTCAAAACAGAGTGCACTAGAAAAGAGCTTGTAAGTAAGTGGTTGTTCTGCTGGGCAGCACAGTGGCCCTTGGGTTCCAATCTCACCAAGGAAACATCTGCAAGGAGTCTGTATGTTCTCACCTTGGTTTTGTGGGTTTCCTCCCACACTCCAAAGACATACAGATAGGGAATGGAGATTGTGAGCCTCAAAGGGAACTGTGATGATGATGTATGGAAAGTGCTGTGGAATTAATGTTGCTATATAAGTGTATAAACTATAATCTTATTCTATTGTCTATCGGCAGTAGTGGGCTTCCTATGTAACGGAGCTGTAAACAAGTTGTAATATGCCAAATTTGAATAAGCAGCAAATTACGAAAGTTCTTGTTTTTGCAAGCACTCTCTGACAATATCCCTCTATAAACCCCAACAAGAAAAACAATGAAAAAACTGGCATCTATAAAACAATATTTGTACTTTAATGGCAAATAAAGAGAAATTCATCATATACAGCAACACAAAAGTGCAGAAAAAATGAAGCATTACAGGGCAATACTATTAAAATCTATATAAACATGCACAACAGTCCCATGCAACGGAGCAGGCAAAAACCTAATAATGCATCAGTAAAACTGGAAAGGTTAATCAAAATATATTCCCACGTAGCACCATCCGTATATAATACGTAATTAATTACAGCAAAAAGGAGTATCTTAATATGTATATATATGCAACAGAAAGCAATTACCGGTAATAATCAAATGGATGTGTGTGTGTCAAATCAAGATATAAAGTACGTACCAAAGTACTATAGTGCATAAACCAATAGAGTACAAAGCCATATGGTAATACAGCATAACTAAATATTCATCTTGAGAATGATAAAAATGATGATGTACTCAATAGAACACAGGCCTGCAATGTGTATAGCTAATGGGCAGTGGTACATAAACAGAAGATGGATCCTGTTTGCTACAAACAAAATAATACACAGGAAAGTATTCACTTACACAGATCTCATAGAGGGGCTGTATGTGTTTAAGATGCTGCCCCCTAGCGGATTTTTTTCATTGGCAAGATGTATATTTAGTTCATGCTATGTTGCCATATGTCTTTGCACTCTATTTATATATGCACTACATAGTGCTGTGGCATATACTCTGCATATCTTGATTTGATACACACATCCATTTAATTATTTATTATTTGCATATTGTTGTGCGTTTATGCATATATAAGGTGTTCTGTATATATATATATATATATATATATATTAGCTGTGAGCCCGATTCTAAAGAATCGGGAGTCTAGAATCTGGAGAGAGGGGGAGGGAGAGAGAGAGATAGATAGATATAGATAGATAGATGGAGATATAGATATAGATAGATAGATTGATAGAAGTAGAGATATGGATATAGATAGAGATAGATAGAAGTAGAGATATAGATAGATAGAGATGGAGAGATATAGATAGATAGAGAGATATAGATAGATAGAGAGATATAGATAGATAGAGAGAAATAGATAGAGATAGATACATAGATATAGAGATAGATACATAGATATAGAGATAGATAGAGATAGATACATAGATACTAGAAAAAAATTCTCTGCAGCACTCAGCTACTACCAATGTGCAAACATGCTAACAAGCGGTATATATTTTGCACATTGGTAGTAGCTGAGTGCTGCAGAGAATTTTTTTCTAGTTGTATGACCCAGTGTCCCTGCTGGCACCAGTTCACATTAGTCTGTGAGTGCTGTGCAGTTTTTTTTCTGTTTTGTAGATACATAGATAGATAGAGATAGATACATAGATAGATAGAGATAGATACATAGATAGATAGAGATACATAGATATAGATAGATAGAGATACATAGATAAAGATAGATATATAGAGAGAGAGATAGATATAGATAGATATAGAGAAAGATCGATAGGTGAGTCGTTGCAGCCGCGGTAAGTCCGGCACGTAGGTCCATTGCGATTTTCTTGGGCCAGCGACAGCCGAGCGCCGTGGCCGAAAATCGAACCAAGGGGCCGGCCATGCTTTGTTCGAAACACCGCTATGTATCTCTATGGGAAGTGAGGCGCTATTCTGATTGGTCGCTGTGTGTTGCCGGCGACCAATCAGAATAGCGCCTCACTTCCCATAGAGATATAATGGACGAATAGTTAGAATAGTAATAAGAATCCATTTTGCTGTGAGCAATTCATTACTAATATATGGATGGTGCTCTGTGGGTATATATTTTGATTCACCTTTGCTGTTTTTCTCATGTATCTTTAGGTTTTTGCCTGCTCCGTTCCATGGGTCTGTTGTTCATATTTATATGTATTTTAGTATATTGTCCTGTGATGCCTTATTTTTTTCTGCACTTTTGTGTTGCTGTTCTTTAGCAATGATGTATATATCTTTTTTGGTTCCCTGTTTTTTTTTTTTGTTTTGTTTTTTTTTTCTGCTGGTGTTTTTCTACCGAGAGTGGTGCTCTATAGATGTTACATGCACGCTATTTTTCCACTGCGATTTATAGAATACTATTGCATGTATTTTCTGTTAATTTTGTTGTTTTTGTACAATATCCATCTATGAAAATGAGAATAACCCTTTAAAGGGGTTGTCCAATCAAATGATATTGATGATTTATCCAGGGCTAGGTAATCAATATATTGGATCCATGGATCTCCAACACCCAGCCTACCTACTGATCAGCTATTATCTATGGTGGCACTACAGCAGCTGAACTGCTGTACCTGATAGCTGCCGCTATGCATTTATTGGAACTGCATAGTGCAGCTCTATTCAGTGTTAGCATCTGGCTACTGTTGGAGAGAACTGCTGACAAGTGGAGTTGGCAGGTGTCGGACACGGACCAAGCTAATGTTGATAGGTCCTTTAATATTATTTGCTTGGTGAACCCCTGTAACACGTGGTCTACGACAGTTTTTCTAGTTCTCGCGGTCCCCAACTGGTCAAGTTTTCAGGACTTCCGTAGCATTGCACAGGTGATGGAATCATTATCAAGACATTCCACATTTTCTCTCCCCTGTGCAATACTATGGAAATCCTAAAAATATGCTCTATTTGGGGCCCTGAGGACTGTAGTTGAAGAACACTGGTCCAGGAGGATTGCAGAGCAGGAACAATCTTGAAATTGAATAAATAGTTTTGTAACTTGCATAATAAGAAGATATAACTATGTAATGTTAGTGCAAGCAGCATGTAAGAGCAGCAATATTCTATAACACTTTAAAATCCTTTGTAGGAATTTTTGGGAAACCTGATCATGTAAAGATGAAGTTTCCCGACATCCAGGTCCAGAACAGTTTACCGCTATCTCTTATCTGTGATAATATCCGTGATGCTGGGAACCTGGGCACCATTCTGAGATGTGCAGCTGGAGCTGGCTGCAATAAAGTCTTACTCACAAAAGGTTTGTATCCTGCATGGGCATGAGCTTGTGTTATGACTGCTGTATACTACAGGGTTAGGGAGCCTCAACCATATGGAGGAGCGAGATGCACTGATTTTCTCTTTATCCTTTAGGTATACAGTGTGGGCTTTCTTTTTATTTTTTATAATTTGGATGCAAACTAAATATTATCACACTAGATGGTGTTCCGATTCTAACGCAATATATTCTAGAATATATATGTATTTTATTTATAAAGAGTTAAAAATAATGCAATGAATACATAGGAATTTCCCCAATCAACGACGCCTCACCAGGGATCAGTAAGGTAGCGTCACACTTGGTGACGCTCCAGTGATCCCGACAAACGATGCGACCTGGTAGGGATCGCTGGTGCGTCAGTACGTGGTTGCTGGTGAGATTGTCACACTGAGCAAGATCGGTAGCGCCGGTCGGGGTACTTCCGCTGCGAGCAGCCGGGGGATGACCGGTCACCCCCCGGCTGCTTCGCCGCTGACCTCCGTGACAGGATCAGCGATCTCACAGCGGGGGCCTGGTCGCTGTTGTGTGTCACACTGAGTGAGATCGCTAGTGCCGGTCAGGGTACTTCCGCTGCGAGCAGACGGGAGATGACCGGT
Organism: Allobates femoralis; assembly: GCA_033576535.1. Classification (NCBI taxonomy): domain Eukaryota; kingdom Metazoa; phylum Chordata; class Amphibia; order Anura; family Aromobatidae; genus Allobates; species Allobates femoralis. The sequence goes on along the minus strand of JARQOC010000002.1, from coordinate 427,107,564 downwards.
TAACGCCGGTCATCTCCCGGCTATGTCGCCGCTGACCTCCGTGCAGCAGGAGATGACCCGTGGCTACCGTCGGGAGTCCTTACCAGGTCATATTGTTGTAGTGATCGTTGGAGCTTTGCCAAGTGTGACGGTACCCCCTAGTCTGACACGATCAGTGATCTCACAGCAGGGGCCTGGTCACTGCTGCGTGTCACACTGAGCAAGATTGCTAGCGTCGGTCAGGGTACTTCCGCTGTGAGCTGCCGGGAGATGACTGGCTTACGCCGGAAATCTCCCGACTACGTCGCCGCTGACCCCCGTGCAGCAGGAGATGACCCGCGGCTACTGTCGGGAGAACACTGATTTCCCAACGGTAGCGGTGGCGTGCGTGGTTCAAATCCTGCGCCAATTTGCAGCCGGACTGCGGCTGTCGCTGATTGGTCGCCGCGCTCAGCGGCGACCAATCAGCGATGCGGGATTTCCTTTACAGAGAGACAGTCACAATAAGGTGATTATATAGTAGGATAGTAGGATGAAGTTGTCTGATTCTTACATGAAGCTTATTATTGCTGTTTGCAGTCTGGAGTTTGATGCAAGATGTTAAAGGGAACCTGTCGGCTCGTTTATGCCCCCCACGCTATCACTATCTGTATCTGCAGCTTCACAGTCCTTACCTAAGCATCTCTGTCTTAGCTAAAAATGTAATGTTAGAGTTGAAAAAAAGCATTTATAAACTTACATTTTGTTATGTAAATTAGCCACAGACTAGTCTTCTTAGGGGGGGCATAAACAATCTGACAGGTTCACTTTAAAAATGGCGGTTAGGTTGTCCCATGTAACACATGTTTGGTATTCCACAGGATCTGTGCCATAAGTGCCTGACAGTTGTGTATCCCCAAGAAGGCTGGGTTCACACTTGCGGACCCCTCCGCAGCGTCCTACGGAGGGCATCCGCAAGCTGAGCGTAGCCACCGCAAGCCCCTATGTTTACAATGGGGACGCACGGTGCTGCACTTGATTGCGCATGACTGTGCACACCCATTCATTTGCCTCTGTGATTTGTACGCAGGCGGATGCCTGCGCACAAATCACACACACTCGTCCTCACCCTGAACGCGACGTGTTGCATTCCTGGTGCGGACGAGAGTGTGTGATTTGTGCACAGGCATCGGCCTGTGTACAAATCACACAGGCAAATGAATGGGAGCAGATGGTCATGCGCAGTCAAGCGCAGCACCGTGCGTCCCCATTATAAACATAGGGGCTTGCTGTGGCTGCACTCACATGGGGGTTCCCAGTGTGAACCCTGCATAACCTATTATATTTCCTACATTCTGTTATTTTTCTACATGAAATGAGGAGTAGTTTTTACTTGTACAAATTTTGGATACATATAACCTGTCAATCACTTTTTGCAGGGTGAATAATAACTTTATAGTTAGGTAATAACCCAATGTGATGGTGCCAAATATGTTAACTTTTAGGGGCCATTGAGTGGATTTATATTTAAAGTGTTGGTGTTTTTTTTATTTTTTTTATTTACATACTAGCTGTAGTACCCGACTACGCCCGGGTTAATAAATAAGTGATGTTAGCTATAACAAAATAGAATTTGAATATGTCATATTAATGACCTGTAGGAAAATAGAAGCTGAGCTGTGATTGGTTGCTATAGGCAGCCTAATAAATCTCCAGCCAACAGTAAACCCTCCCCCCAGCGGGGCAGTGTGTGTCCCTGTCCTCAGGTCAGAAGGGGTCCAAGCTGGATGTGGACCCGAAAGCCCCCCGAAAGTCGGTATGCCTCTGGTGGGTGAGTGCCTTCGGGCTGTGATTTTTGTATTTACACCGCCTTCTTGCTTGTTTGTAGGACGGCAAGAAAAAGGCGGCTAAACAACGGCATAAAGACTGTGCTCTCTGCAAGGTCCCTCTTCCAGAGGATTGTCTTAAGGATTTGTGTGCCCCTTGCATTGAGGAAACTGTACGAAGCGCTGTTCCCAGTCTGGCCTCTAGCCTTAGGGATTTAGTGAGGTAAGAGCTGAAGTCCCTACAGAAATCCGGGAAGGATAGGGGGCGTAAGAGACAGAGGTCCCGGGCCTCTTCTTCTGGTTCTGACCGTGCCTCTCGTAGTTCTCACAAGGGGAGACGCAGGTCTCGTTCATCCTCTGCCTCGTCCTCCTCCTCATCCTCCTCCTCGGGGTCTTCCTCCTCAGATGGTAGTGGTGCTGGGAGGTCCTGTTTTCCCGGAAAGACACTGATTTTTTGATTAAGGCCGTTCGTTCAACTATGGGGTTGGTGGATGCCCGTGACCCCTCTTCAGTGGAGGATTTAATGTTCGGTGGTCTGTCTTCCAAGAAGCAACGGACTTTTCCTTTGAATCAGCGAATCCAGGCCTTGATTGAAGATCATTGGGCTAGGCCTGATAAGAAGGGCTCTCTCTCCCATTTGGCTAAAAAGAAGTACCCCTTTGATGAGGAGGCCGCTACTTCCCCCAAGCTTGACGTAGCTGTGGCCCGGGCGTCTAAGCGTTCCTCTCTTCCCTTTGAGGATTTGGGGAACTTGAAGGATCAGCTAGACAGGAAGGCAGAGGGCTACTTGCGTGGTTCTGTGGGGGAAATCTGGCAATTTCCTATAGATTTATAGAATAGCAATATGTCTTATAATCACTAATATGTTTGTAATAATACTCGGAATAAAATATTAAAGTTTTTCTATATTTACTTATATATATAGTAGATATAGACGGTTCTTCTTTCTATATCTCTTTATATTCTTTCTGTCTATTTCTTTGTCTCTTTCTCTCTTTGTATATTCTTCTTTGTCTGTCTTTCTCAATAGATCACTATATCTATCCTGATTACTTTGCTCTCTCTTTCTCTCTCCTTATTCCATTTTGTCTGGTCATCACTGCCTCCATCTTAGGCCTTCCCTTAGGCCTCTTGTGCCATTTTATGTGTGAGTTTAAGTCTTACAGAATATATGGATGTAGCTGGAAGGAGACGCAGAATTGGGGGATGGATGGGAACAACAGAGATAAAACCTGTCTATGAAGGCTTCTATTGAAGAAAGTGTTGAGAAAGGAATGTGGGATGACCTTCAAGTTACCGGTTGCCAGTTTGGAGATGACACCAAGGAGAGAGGCGTGAACTCAAGAAAGAAGATAGCATACTAATTACAATTAACCAATCTATATGCGTATATTAGCATGCAGACCACCTAACACCCTAGTTAATACACCCAGTTTTGAATACTCCCGCCTAGTCTATTAGAAGTATAAAATGTGTTGTATCCCGGAAGCAAGGCAGTTATTGCTGCTGAGGTTGTTATCACTCTGAGCATAATATAAGTTTGAAACAGATCTCAGTCTGATTTATTCTTATAACGGTACCATATGTTCATAGTCTAATTTGGAATGACTGGTGAATGAGCAATTGCCGTGCTTACACGACCCCGGCAGTTCCTGGAAATCCACTGCTAGCATTTTTCATCCCTCAATTGCGGGTACATCAGTCGCTCGGTCCCTCATGATTTGGTTGCAGCAGTTGGAGGCTTTGGTGAGGGATGAGGCTCCCAAGGAGGAGATCTTGTCTTCCTTTCCTTTGGCTCTTTCTGCGGCGGCTTTTCTGGCAGATTCCTCGGCTGACTCCCTGAAATTGGCGGCGAAGGCTACGTCCTTCTCTAATGCGGCTCGTCGGGCCTTATGGTTGAAGGCCTGGCCCGGGGATGCCCAATCGAAGTCGAAGTTGTGTTCTTTGCCTTGTATGGGTGATTTTCTGTTTGGCAAGCCGCTGGATGAGATCTTGGAACGTGCTAGTGACCATAAGAAAAATTTTCCCGCCGGCCTTCCGGCTTCCACCTTCCGTGGTCGTTCCTTACGTAAGCCGCGGTTTGCCAAGCGGAAGTCCCCTCGTCGGACCCGAGATTCTTGGGCCGACAAGAGAGACAAGAAGGCGGGTTTCTTGTTCAAGGGTTCCTCCTTTGACAGGAAGCACCAGTCTAAGTGACAGCTCGCTCCAGGTGGGAGGAAGGCTTGCCCACTTTCTCCCAGCCTGGTCCGACATTGGGGCTTGCGATTGGGCTCTCGGTATCCTCAGAGACGGGTTGACGCTGGAGTTTGCTTAGGCTCCGGTGGGGTCCCTAGTGATTACGTCTGTCGGCAGTCCGGAAAAATGCAAATTTCTGCTGGGCGAGGTGCGGGCCCTGGTGAAAAAAGGGGTTGTTTCCCCGGTTCCTCCTGTCGAATGCGGCAGGGGGTTCTATTCCACACTGTTTCTCGTGCCAAAGCCAGACAGCTCGTTCCGGACAATTATAAACCTGAAACGTCTGAACAGCTTTCTGGTGCAGCGTTCATTCAAGATGGAGACTTTGAACTCAGCAATCAGGCTATTGTTTCCAGATTGTTTCATGGTAGTACTTGATCTGAAGGACGCATACTATCATGTTCCGGTTCATCGTCGCCACCAGCAGTTTCTGCGGTTCGCCCTGTACATGGAGGGCTCCCTCTGCCATTTCCAGTATCGGGCTCTCCCCTTCGGGCTGGCAATGGCCCCTCGGATTTTCACGAAGCTGCTGGCGGAGGCGATGGCTCACTTCCGCCGTCAGCAGATTTTGATTGTTCCGTATCTGGACGATCTGCTGATTGTGGGGGACTCCAGGGATCAGTGCCTCGCCCGTCTACAGATGGTTCAGTCTTCCCTGGGTCAGTTGGGCTGGATTGTCAATCTAGAAAAGTCCAGGCTGGTTCCCGCCACGCGTCAGCTGTTTCTGGGGATGATTCTGGACTCACAGTCTCAGCTTTGCCTCCTTCCGGAAGACAAACAAGTGCGTCTCCAGTCTTCCCTTTCTGCAGTTCGGGCTTCACCGCGAGTGACTTTGAGGAGGGCTATGTCTCTCTTGGGCTCCCTCACGTCCTGTATCCCGGCAGTCCGCTGGGCACAGTTGCACTCTCGGGCCCTTCAGTGGGAGATTCTCCAGCATCAACAAGGGGTGGGGGCGGCCTTGGACGCTTCGTTTGTTCTCTCCCCTCCGACTTTAGATTCTCTGGGGTGGTGGCTGGTCCCCGAGCACCTTTCCATGGGCGTCCCGTGGGGTTGTCCGGTCTCCGACGTAATCTCCACGGATGCCAGTTCCTGGGGATGGGGGGCTCACCTTCGAACCCTGTCCGCTCAGGGAGCCTGGGACTCGCGCCTCTCCAGGATGTCGTCAAATATGCGGGAGCTCCTGGCAGTTTGGGAGGCAGTTTCTGCGTTCCTTCCTTCCCTTCGGGGGCACCATCTACGAATTCTCTCCGACAACAGTGTGTCGGTGGCTTACTTGAAATATCAGGGAGACACCCGGTCTCAGGCTCTCATGGGTGTTACACGGGACATTTGTCGGTTATTGGAAGACCGTCACGTTTCCCCCTCTGCCCTTCACATACGGGGGGTAGCAAATTCCCGGGCGGATTTTCTCAGCAGGGTGCAGCTCCGACAGGGGGAGTGGGCTCTGGATCCGGGGGTTTTCGCTCAGATTGTGGACAGGTGGGGCCTTCCGGAGATGGATTTGTTTGCAACCCGGGAACAGGCAGGTACGCCGGTTCTGTTCTCTGAATCCCGGAGACCGGCCCTTTGCTGTGGACGTTCTGCTGATCCCCTGGTCCTCGGGTCTTCTGTATGGCTTCCCTCCCTTAGTCATGATTCCTGCAGTCCTTCGGAAGGTCAGGGAGGACGGGGCCAGACTCATCATGATAGCTCCCTTCTGGCCCGGAGAGTTTGGTTCTTTTGGCTCAGTTGCCTGTCCGTGCAGGCTCCTTGGACTCTACCCCTGTCCCCGTCTCTCTCCTGTCTCAGGGGCCGATCCACCATCCGCAGGTCTCGGGTCTCCGGCTGACGGCGTGGAACTTAAACGGCGACTCCTGTCGCGTAGGGGGTTCTCGGACGGCCTTGTTCGTACACTGATGTCCAGTCGGAAGCCGGTTAAGTGTGGAAGAAATTCCTGTCCTCTTCGGGGGCGAGTCCGGAGGGTGAGGCTCCTGTGCCAGCTGTTTTAGAATTCCTCCAGAGGGGGTGGGAAATGGGTCTCTCTGTCAATACCCTGAAACTCCAGGTTTCGGCCTTGGGGGCCCTGTACCATTGTCCCCTCGCGGGGTCTTCTTGGGTGACGAGGTTTATTCAGTCCTGCAAGCGGGCCACTCCTGTTCCCTGTCCGAGGGTGCCTCCTTGGGATCTCAATTTAGTTCTTGATGCCTTAACGAGGCCTCCCTTTGAGCCGTTGTCTTCGGCTTCACCTAAGGTCCTTACTCTGAAGGTAGTCCTGTTGGTGGCTTTGACATCGGCCAGACGTATTAGTGACCTGCAGGCTTTGTCGGTGGTGTGGCCTTATACGCAGATTTGCAGGATAGGGTCATCCTTCGCCTGGACCTTTCTTTTCTTCCCAAGGTGGCTACCAAGTTCCACAGGATGCAGGAGATTGTCCTCCCTTCCTTCTGTGATCATCCTGCAAATCAGAAGGAAGAGGTTCTCCACACGTTAGATGTCAGGAGGGCGTTGCTTACCTACTTGGACGTGTCCGCTGCCTGACGTCAGTCCCCGTCCCTCTTTGTTTCCTTTCAGGGGGCCTCTAGGGGTAAGGCAGTGTCCAAGGGTACCCTGGCTAGGTGGTTGCGGGAAGCCATTGCTCTTGCGTATTCTTCTAGTCAGGTGCCGGTCCCGGGGGGCCTTAATGCACATTCCACCAGGGCAGTGGCTACGTCCTGGTCTGAGAAGGCTGATGTCCCTTTAGAATTGATATGTAGGGCTGCTACTTGGTCTTCTCCTTCTACTTTCTTCAAGCATTACAGGCTTGATCTTTCTTCCACCGAGGAGGTGACCTTTGGTAGACGGGTTCTGCAAGTGGTGGTCCCTCCCTAATTTCTTTTCTCTGAAATCTCTCAGGTGGTGCTGTCGTGGGATGATGAAAAAATCTAAATTACTTACCAGTAATGGGTTTTTTCCGGAGCCACGACAGCACCACCGCATCCCTCCCTATTGCCTGTTGGTGTGGTCACGTTAGGGGGGTTTTGAATTGTTGATTTCTTTTGGTGGTGGTTGTGTACTAATTATTGTTGGGTTCCCCTCTCCGGTCTCTGTAACCAAAACTGAGGTCCAGGAGAGGTCCCGCCTTTTTATCTCAGAGGTTTCCTGTCTTGGATGGGCGGTCCTCTCTCAGGTGGTGCTGTCGTGGCTCCGGAAAAACCCATTACCGGTAAGTAATTTAGATTTTACAATTCTGACCAGTGTCCCTTTATGAGGTAATAACTGTGGAACGCTTTCCACCATATCCACTGACAGTGGAAAATAAAGTGCATATTACCAGTCCGTGAATTGTCCGAGGTGTCAGTCCGAGGTATGTAGCGAGGTGACTGCAAGAAGCTGCGCCCTGGCAGCGATACGCGTGGGGCCTGGGTGCCCTGCAGTCGCCTCGCTACATACCTCGGACTGACACCTCGGACAGTTCACGGACTGGTAATATGCACTTTATTTTCCACTGTCAGTGGATACGGTGACCTACACAGGCTTTGACCATATGTAAACAGCAGGGAGTACTCAATATATATGAGTGGTCTATGTATCAAATATACAGTCAGTTAGCTGATGGTTAAGACCATTGTTATCATCCATGTGTAACCACCCCTAGGGACCACTGTTTCTGGAACTACTAAACGACCCATAGTATTACTCATTGGATGACTTGCGGAATCTTGGGTTAACTTGTAATATGTAAAATGTTCTCTATAATTGTCTGTGCCTCTGCAGACTTTACTTGCGTGAGATATTGGTATCTGTTTCACTTATAAACATTGTGTATTCCAGCTGCTGAGGCCAGTATCTAATCATATTTAACACACCCAGCACTACCAATCATTCTGAGGCCCTATGATTTGTGCTTCATAATAGGTCCCTTGACATAGATGTGGTTACCCATAACACTGTACACCTTATATTGGGCTAACAAGCATATTTATGTGAAATATTGTGGTGAAGGAGCACCAGTACTTCTCGTACCTGCTCTCATCCCCCACCCTCGGGTTTCTCCCTACAAACCCAATCCTGTATTTTGTCAAACCTGTTGTGATCACCAATATTGTCATATCCTGCTCATATTTTGTCAGCATTGTATTCTGTACATATGTTCAGCGGTGTGTTCTGTAGTGGCACCCTATGGTTTTAAATGTTTTTTTTTTTCTGTAAATATATTTATTAAAGTTTCAAACAAGCATAACAATAGAAATAACCAATACAGAATCCAGATCCTAGTACAGTGGCATATTACAGCTGTAAGAAATCAGGTACAAAGGGACACCAGTAAAACCTCCAACAAGAGAATGCATGTTTCATTACCTGAAAATCACGTCTGGATCAAAACTTAGAAAACACACACAGCCAATGAGAAATGTATACACTGAGACATAAGAAAGGAGAAGAAAAAAAGAGAAAAATTAGAAAGGGGTAGGAGGGGAAAGACCCAGCAGTCTAGACGCCCAGGTGTTGGAAATTACGAGTAGGTGCGCAACCAAGTCAAGAACCCCTGGCCCTCCTTAAAGGATTGCCAGAGGAACCAAGTGCGCCCCTGTTCATACCCGGCGTCACTATCTCCCGTTGCAAGCGATTCCATACGGTGCAACCTATCCATTTCAGATATCCATTCCACTGTAGAGGGGACCTCAGTGGACCTCCAGTGTCGGGGAATAACTGCCCTGGCAGCTATTAGGCAGAACCTCAGAATCCCCTTTTTGATGGAGGTTATCGAGCCGGGTATCAGAGATAACAGAGCTAATTGTGGAGAGGGTTCACGGCGGACCCCAATCATTAGATGAAAGGCATCGAAAACCGAGGCCCAGAAGGGTTGCAGGAGATCGCAGGACCACCAGACATGAAGCATAGAGCCCACAGCAGAACCGCATCTCCAGCAAGTGTCTGAGACTTCCGGATTAATCCTGTGGAGCAGGGTAGGGCATCTGTACCAACGCGTCAGCAATTTATAATTTCTCTCTTGCGCTTGACTAGACATTGTCATCTTGTGCACAAGAGTAAAAATTTTTAAGCTGTCTGCCTCAGAAAAGGTGATCCCCAGATCTCTCTCCCAAGCCTCCATAAATCCAAGCGTGCCAGTGTGGAGCGAGTTCAGGATCAGGCTATAGAGCACCGAAACCACATGGGAGGGACCCTCGGTGGGGAGCATCAGGGATTCAAACGGAGTTAGCGCCCCTATTGAAATATTGGAGAGAAAACTTCGCAACTGCATAAACTCCAACCAGGACAAAGGAGCCGCATCGTCAGGACCTCGCAACCCCCCCACGCCGGAGAGCCCCGCAAGCCTATCCCTCACTTGTCCCAGCCCCACTCCATCTAGTTGTGACCAGCACAGATACCTAGATCTATTCATTGCAGGGGGAAGGCTGGATTGTCAAAAAGGGGACTCAGTCTGCTCAATCGGGAAGTCAAACGTAATTTCGTGTATGATCTATCCCAGAACCTCAAAACAGTTTGTGTGAGGGGAGGGAAGCCCGTCACAGGTGGGCGTCCAGTCCCCCCCAGCCAAGGCAGCCAGTACAAGGAGGAGGGTGATAGAAGTTTCTCCAGGAGCACCACTGTTTATGGGCATCACTGAACCTCCAGTCGACAATCCTAGAGAGCAAGACTGCCTGATAATAACGTTTAAAATCAGGAAGGCCTACCCCCCCTTTAACTTTAGGTCTCACTAGGACTGAAAACCGCGTCCGTGGTTTCCTTGCTCCCCAAATAAAGCTGTTAATGGCCGATTGCAGACGCCTGAAAAAACAATCCGGAACCTGCACAGGAGCTGTCTGAAAGAGATAGAGGAATCGGGGTAAAATATCCATTTTGATCACTCCCACCCGCCCGAACCAAGATAGCTGAGGTCTGTTATACCGTTTAAGATCTGATATGGTTTTCTGCAGGAGAGGGACATAGTTCAGAGCATATGTTGCGTTAAGGTCAGCCGGTATCAAGATTCCTAAATATTTTAATGCAGTGGTCTGCCACCTAAAGGAGAAGGACGATTTGAGTTGAGAGATCAGGTCATCAGGCAGGGAGATGTTGAGCGCCTCCGTTTTGGACAAATTGATCTTAAAATTGGAGACCTCACCAAACTTACGGAACTCTCTGAGGAGTACAGGGAAAGCCACAGCCGGGTTGGAAATATATAACAATAAATCATCAGCGTATAAGGACAACTTAAACTCATGCTGACCAATCCGCAGACCCCTGACATCTGGTACCTTCCGCAAAGCCACTGCTAGATGTTCCATAGCAAGGATATATAGCAAGGGGGAGAGGGGGCAGCCCTGACGAGTCCCATTTCTTATGTCAATGGGCGAGGATAAAGTGCCATTGACCCTAAGACGGGCCGTGGGTCTATGATATAGAGCAAAGATTCTCTCCAACATGGTAGGTCCCACCCCCAACTGCTTCAAAGATGCACGTAGGAAGGTCCAGCCTAGGCGGTCAAATGCCTTTTCAGCGTCAATAGATAATAAACAGGCTGGTATCTTTCCCGTGCGCATGTACGAAGTCAGAAGCAGAGTCTTTACTGTATTATCCTTGGCCTCCCTATGTTGCACAAAACCCACCTGATCGTTGTGGATGGACCCAGGAAGAATAGGGCTCAGTCTATTGGCCAACACCTTTGCGAACACCTTCACATCCACATTGATGAGGGAAATAGGTCTATAGCTTGCGCATAACAGGGGGTCCTTGCCCGGTTTAGGGATCACAGTAATTGTAGCCATCAGTGTTTGGGGGGCAAAGGGGCAGGTGGCCGAAATGGAGTTAAATAGTTTGGTCATAAAGGGGGCCAGGGAAGTCGCATATAATTTGTAGAAGGCGGCAGAGAATCCATCTGGACCCGGACTTTTACCATTGGCCAAGGATCTTATCGTATCCAATATCTCCTGTTCCGAGAGGGAGTCCTCCAAGGCCTCAGATTCTATCTCTGTCATAGGCGGGAGCTCCGTGTCACGAATGTAATCATCCACTCGAGACTGAAACTCGGTAGGGGACATATCAGACAACGGACCCCTCAGGTTGTAGAGAGAGTCATAATATGCTCTGAATGAATCCACAATCTCTGCAGGAAGATGGACTAAATCACCCGTAGCAGACCTCATGGTAGGGATGTAAGTGGTGGGAGCGCGAGGGTGCAAGAACCTCGCCAGAGCTTTACCGGGTTTATCAGAGTACTTATATAGGTACTTATGGAAGCGGTCCCGCTGCCTTGCTAACGTCGTATCCAACAGTGCGCTCAACTCACTACGTGTCCGTAAGAGGTCAGCAAGTACTTTGATATCTCGTTTGTTTATGTTCCGACTCTAGGGTTTGGACACGGGTCAACAATCCCATAATATTAGTCATTCTTTCTTTTTTCAGTCGGGCCCCCTGTTGGATAAATACTCCTCGTATAACCCCCTTCAAGGCCTCCCATTGGTACGGCAGAGCTGTGAGATCATTCTTGTGAAAATCTAGGAAGTCCGTGATTGCTGTCCGAACGGCCGCCTGACAGGTCATATCTTCGAGAAGTCCAGGGTTTAAGGACCAAGTCCATTCTCTAGGAGAGAGGCTCGGCAGCCGAAGGGAAAGCAAGACCGGAGCATGGTCTGACCATAGCATCGTATCAATATCAGACTTTGGGTTAAGGGACAAAAGCCCATGGCTAATCAGGAAATAGTCTAATCTGCTATAAGAATCATGTACCGTGGAGTAAAAGGTATAATTGCGAGCAGTGGGGTGCAGTAGTCTCCAGACATCAATTAACCTCGAGTCCCTCAAGGCCCGACGCAGGCTCTCCAGCTGTGAGGAGGACACCGCCGACCTGCCCGAGGAAGAGTCAACAGTGCGGTCCAACACCATGTTGAAGTCCCCTCCCATAATCACATAGCCTTCCGCAAAGGCTGAGAGGTCCCGTAGGTATTTTCTGCATGCTCGGACCTGATCCTGGTTGGGCAGATAAATGTTAGCTATGGTAAATGTATCATGAACAATTTTCAGTTTTAAGAACACATATCGACCATTCGGATCCGATTTAGAGGCGACCACCTGTGCCTGCAAAGACTTGTGCAGTGCAATGCTGACTCCTTTAGATTTAGAGTCAGAATTGCTACCATGAAACCACTGTGTGTAGTATCTATGGTTAAGCTTAGGGATTCTGTCTGATCGAAAATGTGTCTCTTGCAACATGAGGATATCGACCCGTTTTTTATGCATGCTATATAGTACTTTCGAGCGTTTCTCAGGGACATTAAATCCTCTGACATTAAGTGAGCAAAGTTGTAGGGTTGCCATGAGAGTCTTAGGATCTGGCGTAGAGTACTACCGGGTCACCAAGGGACAGGGAAAAGTGGGAAGTGCGGGGAGGTATAAACAAGGGAGGAAAAGGGAGAAAGGAGGGAAAAAAAACAGAAAAGGGGAAAAGAAAAAAACCAGAGAGGTAAAGAGGAATGTAGCTCCAAGAAAAGGAGAAAAAGAAAAAGAGTCAGTTCAGTCGGAAGACAGGGTTCCGGCTAAACACCCCAAGAGGCCACTAGGCCTCTAGGTGCAGTGAAATATCAGAGAAAACTCTGAAAAGTAGTGTCAAAGACACACCCTAGTGGGGAAGGTGATTGAACAAAGAGCAACCAGCCAAGCCCCTACAGCAGGCAATATTGCTCCACTCAGTAGGCCCTCAGCCCCAGCAAGGCTAACACATTTGTGGAACACAACCAACCAGCTCATGGGCTAAACATATACCTGTAAATGGGCACAGTATGTAAAACCCAAGAAAGGGTACTGACATATGTCAGAATTAGATGCAGGAGCAGTGTTAGTTATTATAAAGTATCACTAATCTAGTAGCATAGCACAATGTACAAAAAGCTTATGAAAATATATGAAAATATATGAACAGTCAAAAAAAAACAGTGCAAAACAGGCCCCCCAAGCGACTCCACACAGGAGCCCTGGATGGCGTCAAAAATAGGCATCGTCACCTCCGAACACATGGGTCCAATTTACTCGTAATAGTCAAACTCAAGCAAAATCACAACCTGACCACACATGGGAACTCGGTGACCAGAAGGGGTATTATAAATGACAGAAACAAAAAGAAGTGGTCAAAAAAGCTACACGCGACCCTCAAGTGTCATCAGCTAAGTTAACAGAGCCATGTCTACGTCGGGAGCCCCTTCTCCTCTTTCCCAAAGATCCAGCAGGGGGTCCTCCACTCCGACGCAGACCCCATAAATCAGACGCAGTAAGGCGAGGCCAATCACCCAGTGTGACCAGGGGTAAGCCCAGTGCGGTGGTTAAGTTCTGTAAATCCGATGGGGATCTCAAAACTGTCATTCCTTTATCAGTTCGGACCTGTAGTTGGAAAGGATAGCCCCAATTGTAGGGGATCTTATTTTGCCGCAGCACTTCCAAGAGGGGGCGTAGAGCCCTCCGTTTAGCCAGGGTGAAGCGTGAGAGATCAGACAGGAGAAGAATGTCAGATCCATTAAAATCAATAGCATCATGGTCTCTCGCCTTACGCATGATGTCATCTTTGACTTGGAAATAGTGAATTCTACAGATGACGTCCCTCGGCTTATCCGTATCAGGGTTTCTTGGTCCTAACGATCGGTGGGCTCTATCAATTTCGATGTGTTGGGTGGGTGACTTCCCTAAAAGGGAGTTGAAGATGCCATGGAGGGCAGAGGAGAGGTCACGTGGGGCCACGGACTCAGGGATCCCACGGAGCCTGATATTATTCCTCCTGTTTCTGTTCTCAGAGTCCTCCAGCAGATCAAGGACCACATTGAAAGTCTCTGAGTGTAGGTCCAGAAGCTGCTGCTGGGTGTTTAATTGTGAGGAGAGCTTCTCTACCTTGGCCTCTAGTGCAGTGACTGTAGTGTTAAGCTGAGACACCTCTTCCTTGAGAGCCCCCACCTCACCCCTGGTTTTAAATGTTTTTAATCTAGTTTGGTCTATTGCACTAATAAAGTTATAATACTCACTATTCTACTACTCGTGTGTGTTGCTCCCTCAATGTGTCATGTATAAAGGTCGGGAAGGGGTTAAACTGGAATGGTATTAGTATGCTACAATTCAGCTAGTAATCGTTGCCTACTTAATTTAATATGTAACGTCAGGTTAAAACCTGGCTTCCCTGGATCGATTTTGTCTTCTCGCGAGTATGTGGCTTTATTGTCTCGCAGATAGGGGATTGTCTCTCTAAAGGCCACTTCACACACACAGATATCTGAGTCCAATATCTGAATAGATCTCTGGTTGCAGTGAAATCATGGATACATTGCTCCATGTTGTACACAGCCACAAAATGGAGCAATGTACCATGATTTCACTGCAACCAGAGATCTGTTCAGATATTGGACTCAGATATCTGTGTGTGTGAAGTGGCCTTTAATCTGCTTTGGTGGATGGATAGGATCTTGAGTTCATCCTGAGTCATGTTGCCTGTTTACCTGTGACCTCTGTTGTGAACTAATGACTAATCCTCTGGTATCCCCTCCTATATTTCCTAATGCCTTTTCTTAGCCCCACCATACCCTTTTGTCTTTTCTTTCACCCTTTGTTATGCATGTACCTACTACGTATATTTTGCTAGATACTTCATACAAGTTATCTATTATATAATTGCGAATGGGTTTTTTGCCCCTTCTGAGTCCACTCGCAATGCGAGTCGGCGTGGTCATGTGGATACGCCCGAAGCATTGGCCACGCAGCGGCCATTGCGAGCAGTTCTAAGGCGACTCGCTATGCCCGCGCAGCGGGCATGGCGAGTCGCCTTGGCAGCGCGAAGCATTGGCCGCGAAGCGGCCATTGCGAGTCAGAGACTCGCCCTTCTAGAATCCCGATGCATGTGCATCGGGCACCCAGCTAGTGGTTTATAAATGTGAACGTACAGTCTTTGGGTACATGATCTTGCCACTTTCTTTTCGCTTGTTGATTTTGATAACAATTATTTTGTAATCTATGCAAGATTTAATTATTGTACCCATTCTGGTTTTATTTTTTGGTTATAATATTTGATAATAAAAAATGTAATATGTAACTTCATGTCTCAGCAGATTACCATTTCCATAATGTAGATGCCTTAGCAATCAGCTGGGTCCAATCCAAGGAAGCATGGCATAGAGCTAATTTTGCTGGAATATTTTATGGCAGCCATTTGGATGATTTGGTGTTTCTTCTTTAGGCCTGAGAGGAGGAAACTCCTCTAAGATATCCATATGCCCAAATAAAGTAATTTTGGCAGGAGGTTGTTGCTCCTCATTGAAATAACTTGGTTGATATTTAAGGTTTTAAGATTTTGGACTCTCAGATATAGAGCAAGTGTGATATTTTGAATGATTTGCTTCATTCTCTGCTTTATCCTTAATCGACTTGCTATAAAGTACCTTTTTTATTTTTTAGGTTGTGTTGATGCATGGGAACCTAAAGTAATCAGAGCTGGCATGGGAGCCCATTTTCGCTTGCCAATAATCTGCAATTTAGACTGGAACACCGTCTCTAACTATCTCTCAGAAGACACCAAGGTGTTTGTGGCAGATCACTTCTGCCAGAAAATCTCCAATGAAACCACAAGTCCTTCTGATAAAGCTATTGACTATGGCTGGATTTCTTCTGATCCAAGGAGACTACATGAAATACAAGATGACTATTACTCATCCAGTGACCAAGAAGATGAGGAGGATAAAGAAGAGCAAGAGATTCCTAACATTCCTATACAGAGATATTATGAGCCCTGGGCCAGAGGCTCTAGTGCACTTGTGATTGGAGGAGAGACACACGGACTGAGTGTGGAGTCATTACTACTGGCTGAAAGGTTAAATGGCAAAAGACTGTACATTCCTGTTGTGCCAGGTGTTGAAAGCTTAAACTCCGCTATGGCGGCGAGCATCCTCTTGTTTGAGGGAAGAAGACAGCTTAAAACCAGTACATAATTTAAGGAAAATTTCAATTTCCTTTAGCGTGAATGGAAACCTGTCACAAGAGGTTTTATGGCTGACTCCTGCCTGCTGTACGATTTCTATGTTCATGTTATGAAGGCATCACTAGGGGTGAACACAAACTTGTTTCATAGGTAACTGCTGGGAAACTTTCAGCAGCTTCAACTCCTGTTGCTGTAAATTGAAGATGCCAATAATAGAGCATGGTTGCAAAACTATCATATCAAAAGTATAGGTTGTGTAAGTTTATTGATTCTATTAAAGATCTGTATCTAAATGCATTGCCCTATTTAGGGAAACTTAAAGGATCAATAAATTGAAGGAGTCCTTGGCATCCAACAGAATATAAGAGAAGTATACAATATTTATTAGTAACTACTAGATGGCGGCCCGATTCTAAAGAATCGGGTATTCTAGCCTATGGTTATTAGGGTATACGGGGGCTAAGTGGTTAGCAGACTATACAGCGGCTGAGTGGTTAGCAGAGTATACGGAGGCTCAGTGGCTCATAGTCTGCTTTAGGGCAGAGTGCAGTGGTCAGGGGCAGAGTGCAGTGGCCCGGGGCCCGATGCAATTGCATCGGGAGCGCGGTGAAATAAATTGTGTGTATACAGGCGGGTCAGTGGGTAGCAGATTATACAGGCAGCTCTGTGGGTAGCAGAGTATGATGTGGCGGGAGGCAGGAGGGGTGAGGAGAGGTGAGGCAGGAGGGATGAGGAGAGGTGAGGCTGGATCGGCGACATGACCGTTGGGCACACCTCTGCTCCTCCAGGCTGCACAAATCACGGCGGTCGTCTCCCGCCCGTGATGTGTGTTTTAGGCAGTGTAGGGGCGGGCGTAAGCGTGGCGGGGCTTCCTGAGTCCCGTTCCGCTTAGGGCCGGCATGTTGGTCCACCCTGGACAGGTGTAGCGCTGTGGTGACGTCACTTTGGCGATGACAAAGTGACGGAAGTGCTGGCTAAAGTGACGGAAGTGAGCGTTGGGGTTTTATATATTAGATATAGCAGCACTATGGTATATGGCGGTACAGTATAGCAGATGTATAGCAGCACTATAGTATATGGCAATATATTACAGTATATGTACAGGTGCATTATAGTATATGGGGGTATTTTATAGCACATGTATAGCAGCGCTATGGTATATGGCGGTACATTACAGTACATGTATAGCAGCGCTATGGTATATGGTGGTACATTGCATTACATATATAGCAGCGCTATAGTATATGGCGATACATTACAGCACATGTATAGCAGCACTATAGTATATGACAGTATATTACAGTATATGCAGAGTATCACTATAGGAAAAGGATGGAATTTTATAGCACATGTATAGCAGCACTATGGTATATGGCTATACTCAGCTCCCCCCCTCCCCCCGCTGCTCCTCCCTCCAAAAAATAAAAAAATCCTCAGTGAGGATACTCACCTGTCCGCCGGCTGGCTCCACCTTCGTCTTCTAGGTCTTACAGGGGTTTAGGACCCGTCGTTGCCTGGGAAACCGTTCAGCTGATCGGTCACATGACCGCTAACTGCCAGGGGGCAGGATGGTGACGGGGGGTGGAGTGGTGGCAGGATGGAGGCGGGGGGGCAGGATGGAGCGAGCGGGGCAGGATGGTGGCAGGGGGGCAGGATGAAGCGAGCAGGGCAAGATGGAGGGAGCGGGACAGGATGGTGGCTGGGGGCAGGATGGAGCTGGTGGGGGGAGGGCAGGATGGAGCTGGTGAGGGGGGGGGGCAGGATGGAGCCGGCGGGGGGGGGGGCACGAGGGTGCTGCCGGGGGGGGCAGGATGGAGGCGGCGTGGGGGGGACAGGATGGAGGCGGCAGGGGGGCAGGATGGAGCTGGTGTGGGGGGGGGGAAGCAGGATGGAGCTGGTGTGGGGGGGGGGTTAGGATGGAGCCGGCGAGGGGGGGGGATAGGATGGGGTGGGGGGGGATGGAGCTGGTGTGGGGGGGGGGCAGGATGCAGGCAAAGGCGGGGGTGGGGCAGGATGGATCGGTGTGTGGGGGGGGGGGGCAGGATGGAGGTGGCGGGGGGGGGGACCGGATGGAGCCGGCGGGGGGGCAGGATGGAGCTGGTGTGGGAGGGGGGGCGGTAGGATGGAGCTGGTGTGGGAGGGGGGGCAGGATCGAGCCGGCGGGGGGGGCAGGATGGAGCGGGCGGGGGGTGCAGGATGGAGGCGGTGGTGGGGCAGGTTGGAGCCGGTGGGAGGTAGGGGCAGGATGGTGGCAGGGTGAGGGGCAGGATGGATGAGAGGATACTCACCCGTGTGCCGGCTCGCAGGACCTGTGGCTGCCTGGGAAACCGATCAGCTGATCGGTTTCTCAGGCAACCACAGGTCCTGAAGCCATGGAGCTAGAGGATGTAGATGGAGGGCGCCGACGGACGGGTGAGTATCCTCTGAGGCTTTTTTTATTTTTAGTAGAAGCAAGCAGGGGGGGAGGCCGGAGCAGCGGCCGGGGGCCCACAGGAGCCGCGGGGGGGCAGGAGGAGCCGCGGGGGGGCCGCAGGAGCGGGCGGAACGTTCCTCTGCCGTTTACTGTAGCCGGGCACCGGCCGGCTAGGCCGCACTGGTGACATCACCACCATGGTCTGGAGGCCATCACGGAAGTAACCTTCGGGTTTTCCGGAAGTGGCCTTCGGCTTTTATATATTAGATATAGCAGCACTATGGTATATGGCGGTACAGTATAGCAGATGTATAGCAGCACTATAGTATATGGCAATATATTACAGTATATGTACAGGTGCACTATAGTATATGGGGGTATTTTATAGCACATGTATAGCAGCGCTATGGTATATGGCGGTACATTACAGTACATGTAAAGCAGTGCTATGGTATATGGTGGTACATTACATTACATGTATAGCAGCGCTATAGTATATGACAGTATATTATAGTATATGTAGAGTATCACTATAGGAAAAGGATGGAATTTTATAGCACATGTATAGCAGCACTATGGTATATGGCCATACTCCGCTCCCCCCTGCTCCTCCCTCCAAAAAATAAAAAAATCCCCAGTGAGGATACTCACCTGTCCGCCGAGTCGCTCCACCTTCGTCTTCTAGGTCCTACAGGGGTTTAGGACCCGTCGTTGCCTGGGAAACAGTTCAGCTGATCGGTCACATGACCGCTAACTGACAGGGGGGCAGGATGGTGAAGGGGGGTGGAGTGTTGGTAGGATGGTGGCGGGGGGGTCAGTATGGTGGCGGGGGGGGGGCAGGATGGAGCGAGCAGGGCAGGATGGTGGCGGGGGGGGCAGGATGGAGCGAGCAGGGCAGGGTGGTGGCTGGGGGGCAGGATGGAGCGAGCTGGGCAGGATGGAGGCGGTGTGGGGGGGGCAGGATGGAGCCAGAGGGGGGTGGGGCAGGATGGAGCTGGAGGGAGGGGGGGGGCAGGATGGAGCCGCCGTAGGGGACAGGATGGTGCCGGCGGGGGGGGGCAGGTTGGAGGCAGGGGGGGGTGGAGGATGGTGCCGGCGGGGGGGGGGGGGGCAGGTTGGAGGCAGGGGGGGGTGGAGGATGGAGCCGGCGGGGGAGGCAGGATGGAGCTGGGGGGAGGCAGGATGGAGCCGGGGGGGAGGCAGGATGGTGCTGGCGGGGGGGCAGGATGGAGCTGGCGTGGGGGGGCAGCATGGAGCTGGTGTGGGGGGGGGGCAGGATGCAGCCGAGGGGGCAGGATGGAGCTGGTGTGTGTGTGTGGGAGGGGGGCAGGATGGAGGCGGCAGGGGGCAAGATGGAGCTGGTGTGTGGGGGGGGCAGGATGGAGTTGGTTTGGGGGGGGGCAGGATGGAGTTGGTTTGGGGGGGGGGGGCAGGATGGAGTTGGTTTGGGGGGGGGGGCAGGAAGGAGCCAGCGGGGGGGGGTTAGGATGGAGCGGGGGGGTGGTAGGATGGAGCGGGCGGGGCAGGGTGGAGCTGGTGGGGGGGAGGGCAGGATGGAGGCAGTGGGGGGGTAGGATGGAGCGGGCGGGGGGTGCAGGATGGAGGCGGTGGTGGGGCAGGTTGGAGCCGGTGGGAGGTAGGGGCAGGGTGAGGGGCAGGATGGATGAGAGGATACTCACCCGTGTGCCGGCTCGCAGGACCTGTGGTTGCCTGGGAAACCAATCAGGTGATCGGTTTCCCAGGCAACCACAGGTCCTGAAGCCATGGAGCTAGAGGACGTAGATGGAGGGCGCCGGCGGACGGGTGAGTATCCTCTATGAGGTTTTTTTTTCTTTTTTAGTAGAAGCAAGCCGGCGGGGGGCCCGCAGGAGCCGCGGGGGGCAGAAGCAGCAGCGGGGGGCCCTCAGGAGCCGCGGCTGGGGGGGCAGGACGACCCGCTGGGGGCCCACAGGAGCCGCAGCGGGGCAGGAGCAGCGGCGGGGGGCCCGCACGAGCCGCGAGGGGGCAGGAGCCGCGGCTGGGGGGGCAGGAGCACCCCCGGGGGGGCCGCAGCAGCGGGCGGAACTTCCGAGAGCGGAACGTTCCTCCGCCGTTTCCTGTAGCCGGGCGCCGGCCGGCTAGCCTGCAGTGGTGACGTCACCACCATGGTCCGGAGGCCATCACGGAAGTAACCTTCGGGTTTTCCGGAAGTGGCCTTCGGCCTTTTATATATTAGATAATACATTTTGGGCCTAATTCATTAAGACAGGTGTACACACTGTTCTTTGGGCAAGATGCTCCTAACCTAATTTATGCCTCTTAATGAATTATGTGCATCTTGCAAATCCTGTATGCCCTTTGCTACACTTTATTCCACCCATTTTGGCAAAGGTATCAGTGACTGGTGTGAAAACAGTAAGAGTCACTATTTTGCAAAACTTTTGCGCAAACATTTTGTCACTTAAGATGTTTTACATATGAATTCTGGAGAAAACACGGTAGTGAATTGGGCCGTACTTAATTTTAAATGGATGTTACAATTGATGGTAAGACAACATCTACAGATATGTACATAAAGTAGTGTCACAGAATGACATCTTCTTACCTAGGGCCTGAGGCTTCTATACGGGGCCGAGTGAGGTCTGTGGAATCCGGGTCTTGGAGGCAGCGTCAGGGGAGCCCTGAGCCTGCAGTCTCCCTCGTTGGCTAGTTCTATCACCACGACAAAAACTACTAGAAAAAAAGCAGCATCAAAAAACCTTACCATCAATGCCAAAAACAGAAACCAAGAGCACTTACAGGATGCAGTTAGAGCCCAAATGTGAAGCAAGCCCAGCTGCAGGCTGATAAATCACCTCTATCAGCAAGATGTGGGAGGCGACCTGCCATGCATACACTGGGCTTGCATATAGCACCATTATCACTGGTACATATGATGCAGAGTGTCTGAAAGCTACCCAACCGCTCCGCTGCCTGAGCATTGGGCCGCACAGTACGATGCTTCTGCACCACTAGATGAATGGCGCCCCTATGGGCCCAACTGCACCCTGGATGGATAAAAAAGTGCAAAAGTTTTTTATATGATAAATAAAAAACCTTTATAAATTGGGTTTTGGTTCATGTATTGGCCCAAGACATTTAAGCTGATGATCCACGTCACGGAATCCCATGCTCATCAGTCCTAACAAAACTGTTCAAAAACTACGAGAAAAAAAGCCGCATCAAAAAACCTTAATGGTGCTATATGCAAGCCCAGTGTATGCATGGCAGGTCGCCTCCCACATCTTGCTGATAGAGGTGATTTATCAGCCTGCAGCTGGGCTTGCTTCACATTTGGGCTCTGACTGCATCCTGTAAGTGCTCTTGGTTTCTGTTTTTGGCATTGATGGTAAGGTTTCTATCAGCACGACCCAGTGTCCGGGTGGTGCCGCTCTGGGTCGTGCAGGCGCTGCCTGGGGCAGTCCCCAGTGCTTGTCCAGCGATGTAGGGCGGGCTGGGCGAAGAGATGTGCCACCCTGCCGGCTTCCGGGATTCCCGGTGCGCATGCGCGCTGGCCGGCAGATGCGCCCTTTGAACCGGAAGTGTGCGTCACTTCCTGGGGTCCGGAGGAGGACGCGTCTGGCGGGAAATGAATGCGGAGCAGTGCCCGGAGGGTGCCAGCCAGCAGGCCTGGAGTACCAGCAGAGACAGCAGCAGCAGGCAGGTCTCCAAAGCTGCCTATTCTGGAAAAAGAGCGCTCCAGGGAGGTTAAGAAGGAGAAGGGCTCTACATCTACTGCTGGGACTCGACCTCCTGTTCATGTCAGCATCTGGGGTGAGTTCTGATTGCATGATCATGTAACATTCTGACCCAGACAAAAAGGAAATCAGAGCAACCTAACAATAATTATCTCAAAAGTCCACCAACTGTAAATGCCTCACCTTACACAACACCACTTCAAAATCACCCAGAATTCCCTTCAAGGGCTCTCAGATGAATAATGAGTACAATTTCTATTTTTAAGTGATCACTTTATTAGTCATTAATTATAATATTCCATAAAAACATTAAAATAATTTTTACATAGAAGTTCCTGATAACATAATTGATTTATATCTGGGTCCAGGACTGGGACCACTAACATCAATAGTTCTACAATACAAATTACACGGTAACCAGTGATATCAGGTATATAGGGGAATATTTTAACACCTCAGGCAGCGATGCACTCAAATATATATCTTGACACTGTTTCTTACAGATCCAGAGTGCCTGTGCACTGGCCCTATCCTCAATACCAGCCACAATTATATGTGTGCCTCTTCTAATCAGTGTTGTACCGTGCACTGCTGCCCCTGTGCCTTCCCAATTTCCCCTCTAGTGTCTCATACCTGATTTGTGTAAGTTGTGATCGCAGTCCTGGCTCCCCCACCGCCAACCTAACAATAAGCAGTGTGCTTCGGGTGAACAGCCCTTGCAGCTGACTGAGGCTGGTCTGGCAGCAACCATGTGGCAGTTAATTACCTACACCGTGCCCCACGTACCCAGCGGTGGCTGTGGGGTTCACTCTGAAGCAGTACATCATCCAAGACAACAAACGGTTGTGCCGCTCCTGTATTGCTCAGACACTTGACTGAGAGGGCTCGATACATACAGCTGACCTTAAACCTTCATACGAGATGAGATCAGGACTTCCTTGTCCCAGATCCTGCAACCCTGTTTGCCGATCCCTCATCATCAGTCTCCTTTTGTCTCGGACGATGATTTCCCGGAGGAGGGCCTTGTTCAGTCATCCTCATCAGGATGAGGGTGGCTCCTGTTTTTCCATCCTGGATATAGTCGGCCTGGTGAAGTCAGTCCATACTACTATGGGGATTGTTGACAACAGACGCTGCGCAGGAGGTCATGTTTGCTGAGTTATGTCAGAATTAGAGACAGGCTCTCGGTTATTGCTGCCATTAAAACCTTAGTCATGGCTGAATGGGAAAAGCAGGAATCCTGTGAGGTTTCACAGTTGATGGACTCGTCAAAAATCCCTAAAGTAGATGCAGCTGTGGCTACCTCGTCTAGATGCAATGTTTTGCCCTTAGAAGATGGAGGTCTGTTGCCAGCCTTGTCTGATAGGCAGGCAGATACCCTGCTCAAAAAAATAAATAAATAAATACTCCTGGGAATCTGCGGTAGGGGCATTTAACCCGGCCATTGCTTCTATTTGTGTCACCCATTCCCAAGTAGTGAAGGGGACCAATTAAAAGGGCAGATTCGGTCCGCGGTGCCTCGAGTCGGGTTATTGGCTGTCATTCCTCAGGTTCAGAGTGTTTCGACATATGTGGCAGATGCTTCAGCTGATTCTCTCCATCTAGCGGCTAGATCTGCAGGTCTCTTACATGCTTTACGCAGAGCCTTGTGGTTAAATGAGTGGAAGGGGGACGCACATGCTAAAAGCATGTTATGTGCGAATCCATGCTCTTTTGGCCGATGTTGGATGATCTCCTCTCCAAAGCCGGAGAGGTAAAAGAGGGTTTGCCTAATCCTTCTGTCCCCAACTACCAGAGAGTGTTCCAGAAACGTCATTTTTTGACACAGTAGTCGAATGCCAAGTGGGAACCAGCTGAGAAATACAGAGAGCTGCGTATTTCGGTGATTCCTCGACATCCAACGGCAAGCCTAGATACAGATGATTTTTGATCCACCTGTAGGTGGTAGATTGGCTCATTTTTTTCTATCAATAGTCCCAGATTTCATACAGCTAATGGCTGCTCAGTCTCATTTCGTCTGGGCTTCGATTCGACTTTGTGTGGGTCCCGAGGGACTCCTTTTTTCCACCTGACATGGCAAATCCTGTCCAACAGCATGCACTGGAGTTGGAGGTTGAGGAGATGCTGAGAAAGCATGTATTGCTAGATGTTCCAGGTGATCAGGGAGGAAGGGGCTTTTATTCCCCTTTGTTTCTGGTTTCTATGCCTGATGGTTCGTTTAGAACGATTATTAATCTTCACAACTTGAGCTCCTTCCTCCAATTCCAGTCTTTTAACATAGTCCATTCAATCCGCAATTTGCCTTTTGTTCCCTAGGTGTTTCATGGCAGTATTAGACCTCCTATACGCCTACTACCGTCTCCCTCTTCATATGACTCACCTAAGGTACCTCAGGGTGGCGGTATCTTTGGAGGCTCGTGTTCAGCATCTGCGGTTTGCCATTATGCTGTTCGGTCTTTCCATGGCTCCTCGTATTTTTCCAAAGGACTGGGGGTGGATAATGTCCAGAAGTCGTGACTACATCCTGTTCATATCCAGTTTTCTGGGTCTTCTTTTGCACTCCCAGGTGCACAAATGTTTTTGCCTGATGACTAGGTGTCTTCAGTAAGGGCGAAAGTGGGCAGGATTATGGTCAACCCCGTTCTTTCCCTACAACAGGCCATGTCTCTGATGGGAACTTTGTTTTCTTGTATCCCGGCTATTCCTTGGGCCCAATTCCACTATCGCAGTCTACAACAGGAAGTACTAAGGGCGGAGGAGTCCCTGCAGGGTCGGTTGGAGGCCAGGCTGTGTCTTTCCCCTTCCACAAGAGACTCTCTAGCCTGGTGGATGATTCCACGTCGCTTAACCCGGGGAGTTCCCTGGCCCATTGCTCCGGACTTTATAGTGACGCCCGATGCCTTAGGCTCTTCCAATCTGCAGAAGTTGCGGGCGGTCAAGTGTGTGCTCCTGAGATTCCTGCCTCGCCTCCGCACCTCGCATGTCAGAATTCAGACAGACTACATGGTGGCATATATAAGTCACCAGGGGGGGACCTGGTCCCCCTCTCTCCTATCCACCACGTCCGGCATCCTTCGCATTGCCGAAGTGAATTTCCTCTCCCTGACGGCCCTAGACTTCCGGGGCATAGGCGACGACTGTGCAGCCTTCCTCATCCCTCACTCTCTGACAGGGGGAGTGGGTCCTGAACAGGGAGGTGTTCAACAGGAGAGTACACGTATGGGGGGGTCCCAGAGACAGATCTGTTTGCGACCAGGGGGAACAGACAGGTTCAGCGCTTTGCTTCCCTGCACCCCTTGGAGTCCGGAGGTGGTGTCTGCTCTGCAGGTGCCTTGAGATTTTCTGTTGGCTTATGTCTTTCCTCCGTACTGTCTGCTGCCGCTGGTTCTTCGCAAAATCCAGGAGGAGGGAGCGAGAATTATCCTGATAGCCCCTTCTGGCCCCGGAGACCTTTGTTTTCCTGGCTGAGGGGCATGTCGGGTTCCAACCCTTGGGTTCTCGCGGCGGATCGTAGGCTGCTCTCTCAGGGTCCGTTTTCTCATCCGCAGGCGAATGGTCTGCATCTGGCGGCCTGGAATTTGGGAGGCAGTTTCTGAACCGCTGGGGGTTCTCTGTCTCTTTGGGTTCTACCCTCCTCAGCAGTAGAAATGAGGTGACCACACACCTGTATAGTAGAGTCTGGCGAAAATGTTTGCAATTTTCTTCTGGGAGCCTCTCTGCCTAGGTTCCGATTCCGGCCATTCTGGAATTTTTACAGGGTCTGGCTGTCAGTACTCTTGAGGGTCCAAGTATCGACACTGAGTGCCCTGTTTATTTGTGCTGTAGCAGGTGCCCAATGGGTGTTCCGTTTTATCCGTGCACATCCCTTGCCTAGCGCCCTGGGACCTGAATTTGGTTTTAGACGCATTGCCGGGTCCTCCCTTTGACCACTACTTCCATTAACCAGTTGCCCTTTACGATGGCCTTATTGGTAGCTTTGACATCTGCTAGGCGGGTGGGTGACCTCCAGGCATTATCAGTAGACCCCACCCCCTTCCTGCCGGTGTTCCCAGATAGGTTGATACTTAAGACAGACCCTTTCTATCTCCCTGAAGTTTCCTCTCCCATTTCATAGAAGCCAAGAAATTGTCCTGCCTTCCTTCTATGATACTCCTTCTACCCCTTAGGAGTTGAATTTTCAGATGCTAGATGTGAGGCTGATGGTACTTGAGTATATTGTTTGGACTCGGCCCTAGAGGTAGGGTAGGACCTTGTTTGTCTCATTCCAGGGTCATCAAAAAGGAGCGAGTTCCACAATGCGCACCATTTCCTGATGGCTTCAGGCGGCTATATACTCTGCCTCTTCCACAAACGGTGAGCAGCCTCCTGAGGGCATTACAGCCCATTCCACGCGGGCCTTGTCTGCTTCATGGGCTCAATGTGCTAAATATTTCTATTGAATCAATCTGTACGGCGGCTACCTGGGCCTCACCCTCTACCTTTTTTCGGCACTAACTTCTTGACTTGTCCTCTTCGTCTGACCTAGACTTCGGGAGGCTGGTTCTTAATACTGTGGTCCCTAATACTGTGGTCCCTCCCAGGTGGTGGTCTCTGCAAGTGTCTCGGTGGGTGCTGTCATAGCGATAGGAAAATCTGAGATTATTTGCCGGTAATCGTATTTTACGGAGTCCATGACCGCACCCACTCACTTCCCATCATTTCGTTTCATTTTGTGACGTGATGGTCTTTTATTGTTATTATTATTTGTATTGCTTTAGTGTGTTGTTACTTGCCACGGGTTGACACTTATTGCCAGAGGGTTTTGTGTGCCCCTTTTTACCCCTTACGGTGATGGTCTTCTATTATTAATCATTGTGTTTGTGTATTTATACGGTTATGGCGGTTCCTCCAATTTCTCTGTAACCCAACTGAGGAGGCGAGGGGGGCCACCCCTTTTTATCTGTAGGTTTCCTGTCCTGGTGGGCGGATCCCCTCTCTCGGTGGGTGCTGTCATGGACTCCGTAAAATACGATTACTGGTAAGTAATCTCAGATTTTCTGCATTAAAGTTGATCTGTCAACAGGTTTCACTATACTATCTATATGTATTAATAAAATATGTTAAACCTAATATGGATCAGGTTTTTAAATTGAAAATCCATGGCTGTATAATCTTTTATAAAAGTGAAACCTAACTTCTTCCCATACAACTCCTCAGGGTCCCTTCTGCTGACATCTCGCACTGCTCTGTATCAGCTGCAGTTATCATTCAGGTTGAAATCACAGAGATTCAAATAGCTCCTTAGTCCAATTATATTCATTCTTTTGCTGGACTCAAAAAATACTTATCCTAATATCAGGTTTAAGGCCCCGTTACACAGTACGATATTTTGAACGATATCGCTCAAACGTCATGGGTTTGGAGTAGTTGAAACTACAAAGTTAGGACGTCGTTTCGTATAACACAGATATGACTAGATAAATCGTTGGATCGTTAATCGCACATTTGAGAACATGTTCTCAAATCAAATGATCCACGATCAGCCAACCTGCAGCTTCGTTCTGTGTGACACCGTGATAACAATGTCGTTCATGACTTCGCCCATTCACATCAGTGAACAAGTATCGTTCGCTGGGTTGTGCGAACGATTCCTGCTCATTACATCGTTAATGCGTCGTCCACGATATCTAGACGTTTGACTGCTCACCAACGATGTCCTAACGACCGCACGCCCATGAGATAGATCGTTTCTATATTGAATCGTGTAACGGTACCTTTATACAGACTTTCTAGCATGGATTTTCAACATCAACCCACTCATTTCATCAGGTTCAAGATATATACAGTGGTGTGAAAGTGTTTGCCGCCTCTTGATTTCTTATTATTTTGCATGTTTATCATACTTAAATGTTTCAGATCAACAAACAAATTTAAATATTTGAGAAATATAACACAAGTAAACACAAAATGCAGTTTATAAATGAATTTCTTTATTATTAAAGGAAAAAGAAATCCAAACCTACAGGGCCTTGTGTGAAAAAATGATTGCCCCCTAAACTTATTAACTGTTGAGCCACCCATAGCCACAACAACTGCTATCAAGCATTTGCGATAACTGACAATGAGCCTTTTACAACACTCTGGAAAAATTTTGGCCCATTCATGTTTGCAAAATTGCTGCAATTCAGCCACACTGAAGGGGTCCGAGCATGAACCGCCTTTTTAAGGTCATGCCACAGCATCGCAATCGCATTAAGGCCACGACTTTGACTAGGCAACTCAACAGTCTTAATTTTGTTTTTCTTAAGATATTCAGAGGTGGACTTGGTGGTGTGTTTTGGACCATTGTCCTGCTGTATAATCCAAGTGTGCTTCACCTTGAGGTCACGAACAGATGGCTGCAGACCATCACACTATCACCACCATATTTTACTGTTGGTATGGTGTTCATTTTCTAAAATGCTATTAGTTCTACACCAAATGTAATGGGACAATATACCTTCCAAAATCTTAAACTTTTCTCTTGTCAATTCAGAGTATTCTCTCAAAAGTCTTTGGGAATCAAGATGTTTTCTGGCAAGGCTATGTTCTTTTTGCTCAGAAGTGTTTTTCATCTTGGAACTTGGCTGTGCAGGCCATTTTTGCCCAGTCACTTTTTTATGGTGGCACTGGCATCATGAACACTGTCTTTAACTGAGACAAGTTAGGCCTGCAGATCTTTAGATGATGGTGTGTGAGGTCTTGTGTGACCCCTTGGATGAGCAGTCACTGCGCTCTTAAGGTACCTTTACACGCCGCCACTGTGCCTAGCAACAGGAATCCACCGCACGTGCATGCGCACGTGTTTAACGGTGGATACCAATCGCTAATGCCGCATATAGACGCCGCCATTGCGTTGTCCACTGAAGGTATCTGTGTTCCCCGGAAGTGCCGACAGATCCTGCGGCTTACTTCCTGTTGAATACCTTCCCTGCTTTACACGCTGCTACCAAAAAGGAATATGGGAGTACATCTTTCGCGCCGCAAGTACATAGGCGTGCCAGAGTTGTGTATTCTGTGACGCTCGTACGCTGATTGGACAATGCAATAGCATCATGATTGGCCAGCCTGCGCAGGAAGGCTGGCTAATACATGACGCCATTGCAATTGTGTACTGTGAATGGACAGCTCTTTAAATATGGCGCCCTGTGAAGGGACAGCCAATGGTTACACAGTAGCCCCCACCAATGATCGCTGATGGGGCGTGTATCCAGGTCGCTGTTGCACGCCCCTGTGAAATCACTAAGCGACGCAATATCCATGCCTGTGCCCCGTTTAGACGCCACTACCATGGCAATTGTGCCTTTCCCTTGCCTTCGTTTTTTTTTTTTCTCAACAAATCTGTTTTATTGGTATATAACACATATACAGTAACAATCAATAATGAAGAGTCGTTATATGATCTCATAGACCAGTTGCAGTCACTCAAAACAGTGAATTAACAGGGGAAGTTCATTGCTGGTATCAAAACTAGCGTGTCAAATACATCGAATAGAAAGCAATTCTCAAAAACAAGAGTTAACAAACGGAAACGATCATAAGTTCACATCTTCTTGTCGCCCTATACACGTATCAACCCTTGATCCCGTTACTGGGACAAGGAACGAGTAGCTTCCCAACTATAAAGGCCTGAGAAACTTGTAAAGGGACCTATTAGAGAGAGGTCCAACGCACACAAAAGAGAGTATAGGAGAGAAAGAAGGAAAGAGACCAGAAAGGGAAGGGGTGGGGATAAGGTGTAACAGGAGAAGGGCGATTAGAGAGCAGTAATCCGAAATATCAGGTTACGGTCAGGTTTTGGATAAAATATATTGTTAGTCAGCCCGAAGGAGTACTATAACAAGAGCTCAGTAAATTCAGGGGTTTCTTTAAACATTATCCAACCCGTCCATGTACAATAGAATTTGGAGGTCAGGACACCAGTGTGTGCCGAGAGTCTTTCCATCCTGCATAGGAAGTCCATCTCCTTCACCCATTCAAGGATAGTCGGAGAGGATTAAGATTTCCCCTTCCTCGGGATTATGGTCCGCACTGCCGTAAGACAGTGTCTGAGCAGGTCTCTCTTTATGGTTTTGGGAGATCCCGGTATCATCGAGAGCAGTCCGATTTGTGGAGAACAGGGTATGGCTTCACCCGTAATGTGTCCATATATCTCAAACACCTTACTCCACAGTCGGGCGATAGCGGGACACTGCCACCAGACATGCAAGAATGATCCAATTTCCACTCCACATCTCCAGCATTGATCCGAAATAGTTGGAAAAAACTTGTGAATTGTTTGAAGACATCGATACCACCTGGAGACCAATTTATAATTTGTCTCCTGGTTTTTACATGCCATTGCCATTTTATGTGTGCACAAGAATGTCTTTTGCCAATCCTGAGTCGAGAAGGTAGCATCCAAATCTCGTTCCCATTCCTTGACAAACCACAAGGATCCAAAATCTCCACCCGGTGCCAGCAAAACACATATATGAGAAAGCGTATGGCAGGGGGCAGGGCTTTGCAACAAGAGCGACTCGAATCCCGTAGTCTCCGTCAATAACATACATAGTAACATAGTAACATAGTTTTTAAGGTTGAAGGAAGACTTTAAGTCCATCTAGTTCAACCCATAGCCTAACATGTTGATCCAGAGGAAGGCAAAAAAAACCCCATGTGGCAACACTAATCTCCACATTGGGGGAAAAAATTCCTTCCTGACTCCAGATACGGCAATCAGACTAATTCCCTGGATCAACGCCCTATCAAAGGATCTAGTATATATAACTGGTAATGTTATAGTTTTCAAGAAAGGCATCCAGGCCCTTCTTAAATGTTAGTAGTGACTCACTCATTACAACATCATGTGGCAGAGAGTTCCATAGTCTCACTGCTCTTACAGTAAAGAATCCGCGTCTGTGATTATGATTAAACCTTCTTCCCTCCAGACGTAGAGGATGCCCCCTTGTCCCGGTCTCAGGCCTAAGAGTAAAGAGATCATTAGAAAGGTCTCTGTACTGCCCCCTCATATATTTATACATTATTATAAGATCACCCCTAAGCCTTCGTTTTTCCAAGCTAAATAACCCCAAGTTTAATAACCTGTCTTGGTATTGCAGACCCCTTAGTCCTCTAATGACTTTTGTCGCTCTTCTCTGGACCCGCTCTAGTTCAGCTATGTCTTTCTTATACACCGGAGACCAGAATTGTACACAGTATTCTAAGTGTGGTCGCACTAGTGACTTGTATAGAGGTAAAATTATGTTCTCCTCATGAGCATCTATGCCTCTTTTAATACATCCCATTATTTTATTTGCCCTTGCAGCAGCTGCCTGACACTGGCCACTAAATGTGAGTTTGTCATCTACCCATACACCCAGGTCTTTTTCAGTGACAGTTTTGCCCAGTGTTTTACAATTAAGCACATAATTATACCTTTTGTTTCCTCTGCCCAAGTGCATGACTTTACATTTATCCCCATTAAAGCGCATTTGCCATTTAGCAGCCCAAGCTTCTAGTTTACATAAATCCTCCTGTAATATAAAATTGTCCTCCTCTGTATTGATTACCCTGCAGAGTTTAGTGTCATCTGCAAATATTGAGATTCTACTCTGTATGCCCCCTACAAGGTCATTAATAAATATATTAAATAGAAGTGGGCCCAACACTGACCCCTGTGGTACCCCACTGTTAACTGTGACCCATTCTGAGTGTGTTCCATTAATAACCACCCTTTGTTTCCTATCACTAAGCCAGTTCTTAACCCACTTACACATATTTTCCCCTATCCCCATTGCCCTCATTTTATGTATCAACCTTTTGTGTGGCACCGTATCAAAAGCTTTTGAAAAGTCCATATACACCACATCCACTGCATTTCCTTGGTCCAGTCCAGAACTTACTTCTTCATAGAAGCTTATTAGATTAGTTTGACAGGAACGGTCCCTCGTAAAACCATGTTGATAATGGGTCATGAGGTTATTTTTCTTCAGATACTCCAGTATAGCATCTCTTAGAAAACCCTCTAGGATTTTACCCACAGTAGAGGTTAAGCTTACTGGCCTATAATTTCCAAGTTCAGTTTTTGTCCCCTTTTTGAATATTGGCACCACATTTGCTATACGCCAGTCCTGTGGTACAGACCCTGTTATTATGGAATCTTTAAATATTAAAAATAATGGTCTATCTATGACAGTACTTAATTCCTGCAGCACTCTGGGGTGTATCCCATCTGGGCCCGGGGATTTGTCAATTTTAGTGATTTTTAGACGATGCCGTACTTCCTCTTGGGTTAAGCAGGTGACGTTTAATTGAGAATTTTTGTTATCACTGATCATATTGTCTGTCATGGGATTTTCTTGTGTAAATACTGTTGAAAAAAAGTCATTTAGCATATTTGCTTTTTCCTCATCCTCATCCACCATTTCACCCAGACTATTTTTAAAGGGGCCAACACCATCATTTTTTAGTTTCTTACTATTTATGTAGTTAAAAAATATTTTGGGATTCTTTTTACTTTCTCTGGCAATGAGTCTCTCTGTCTCAATCTTTGCTGCCTTGATTTGCTTTTTACAAATGTTATTTAATTTTCTGTATTTATTTAATGCTTTATCACTACCTACTTGCTTTAATTCCCTAAATGCTTTCTTTTTGTCACATATTGCACTTCTTACCGCTTTATTTAGCCATAGTGGTTTCCTCCTATTTCTAGCATGCTTATTCCCATAGGGTATATATTGTGCACAGGTCCTATTCAGGATGCTAATAAACATCTCCCATTTGTGTTGTGTACTTTTATGTCTCAGGACATCGTCCCAGTTTATTGCACTAAGATCATCTCTCAACCGTTGGAAATTTGCCTTCCTGAAGTTTAGTGTCCTTGTGACCCCTCTAGTACACGTCTTAGTAAAGGATACTTGAAAGCTTATTAAGTTATGATCACTATT
This sequence comes from Allobates femoralis, assembly GCA_033576535.1. Lineage (NCBI taxonomy): Eukaryota > Metazoa > Chordata > Amphibia > Anura > Aromobatidae > Allobates > Allobates femoralis. Next base: position 427,074,568 of record JARQOC010000002.1, on the reverse strand, counting down.
ACCCAAGTGACCTCCAACCCGTATATTTGATATGCGGTCTGGCCTGTTGGTTAATATTAGGTCCAGCAGTGCCCCCCTTCTTGTTGGGTCCTGAACCAGTTGTGAAAGGTAATTGTCTCTTATAGTTTTCAAAAACTTATTACCTTTGCTGGAACTGCAGGTTTCTGATCCCCAATGTATTTCAGGGTAGTTGAAGTCCCCCATAATAATGACTTCTCCCTGAGTCGCTGCTTCATCTATTTGCTTTATGAGGATATTCTCCTCCACTTCCATTATTGTTGGAGACTTATAACAAACCCCTATCAGTAATTTATTATTTTTCCCCCGTCCCCTTATCTCCACCCACAGAGACTCTACATTTCCATTAGATTCACCTATATTATCACGCAGGATGGGTTTTAAGGATGATTTTACGTATAAACATACACCTCCTCCTCGCCTATTTGTACGGTCATTTCTGAACAGACAATAGCCCTGTAAATTAACAGCCCAGTCATGGCTCTCGTCCAGCCAAGTCTCCGAAATCCCCACCATGTCATAATTATTTTCCAACAAAATCAATTCTAATTCCTCCATTTTGTTGGTGAGGCTTCTGGCATTAGTATACATGCACTTTATGCATCTCTCTTTACCTCTATTCCTTCCTACTAGATTGACTGTTCTAACCCCACCCCCCATGCCACCCCCAATTTTATTACTTGTGCCCAGGTTACTGTTTACACTATCTTCCCCTCCTATACAATGAATACCCTCCCCCCCAATCCCTAGTTTAAACACTCCTCCAACCTTCTAGCCATTTTCTCCCCCAGCACAGCTGCACCCTCCCCATTGAGGTGCAGCCCGTCCCTAGCATAGAACCTGTAGCCAACAGAGAAGTCGGCCCAGTTCTCCAGGAACCCAAACCCCTCCTTCCTACACCAATTCCTGAGCCACTTATTTATCTCCCTAATCTCCCGTTGTCTCTCTGGTGTGGCACGTGGTACAGGTAGTATTTCAGAGAATACTACCTTGGAGGTCCTTGCCTTAAGCTTGCAGCCTAATTCCCTGAAATCATCTTTAAGGACCTTCCACCTACCTCTAACTTTGTCATTTGTGCCAATGTGCACTATGACCGCTGGGTCCTCACCAGCCCCTCCCAGTAATCTGTCAACCCGATCAGCGATGTGCCGGACTCGAGCGCCAGGTAGGCAGCACACTGTTCGACGATCCCTGTCTTTGTGACAGATTGCCCTATCTATTCCCCTAATAATTGAGTCCCCCACTACCAGCACCTGTCTGGCCTGCCCTACTCTCCTGTTTTCCCCCTTACTGGAGCAGACACTCCTCTGGCTTTCAGAGGTCATGCCCTGCTGCAGCAGTGCTATCCCTGAACTCACACCCCCCTCATCTGCCAACATAGCAAATTTATTGGGGTGTGCCAGATCAGGGCTAGCCTCCCTGGCACCCTTCCCTCTTACCCCGCCTTCTAACTGTCACCCAGCTAGCTACCTCATGGTCCTGAGGCTCCATAGTACCATCCTCCCCCACATCTATCCCATTGAGCAGCTGTTCAGTGAGCAGCAGACTCCTTTCCATATTGTCTATGGATCTCAGCGTTGTCAGTCGTTCATTTAGATCCAGTATCTGGGCTTCCAAATGCACAACGTACTCACATCTCACACAGCAGTATGCACCCTCGGCCGGCTGGTCAAGGAATGCATACATGTGGCAAGATGTACACTGGATGGCATTGCCAATCATGGAGCTCATTTCCTAATGGGGATTGCACCAGACAGAAATGATAAGTAAAAAGAAATGCAAAGTATTAATAAAATACAACCAGCAATTCAGTAATTCCTCCCTTCCAAACTCCCTGAATCCAAAGTCACTGAATCACAAGTCACACACTTACTTCTGTCGCACTTGCTCTGTCACACAAAGCTCGCGGTCACACTCGCTAGAGAATCAGATATAAAGTCTTTTTTTTTTTTCTTTTTTTCCCTTAGCAGCAAATCAGCCTGTATCTCACTGCACTTCCAAAAAAGTGCAGAGAGCGGAGAGAGGGATGAGATAAAAGACCTCAGCTGCATATATTGGTACCAGGGAACTGATCCCTCCGGGTCCAAGGAGCAAAGGTCCGCTCTGGAAGGAAAGGTCGACCTGCCCAATAAGACCTGAGCTAGCCTAGTTTTTGAGTCCGATTTCCATAACAGAAACTTAGAGGCGTGTACTGCCGGAGGGAAGTCGGGGTTGCCAAACAATGGGGTCATTGGTCCGGGGGACGAAGTTAGTTCTGCACACTCCTTCACTCTGTCCCACAGCTGCAATGTATCACTCGTCAGTATAGACAGGAGCACACTAGGTGGACGCTTATTTTTCGGGATCCACGGCAATGCTGTCAGTGGCCATTCCAGAATAGTCTCCTCCAGAGTCACCCATTGTCGAGAAGAGGTCCCATGGAACCAGTCCACAATCCTCGTCAGAGTGGCCGCTGCATGATATAGGTGGAAATTGGGCAGACCCATCCCCCTGTCTCCTTTAGTTCGAGTCAGTATGTCATGGGCCAGACGCGGTTTAGAAGTGCCCCAAACAAAATCTCTGCAAAGTGACCTCAAAGACTTAAAAAAGGCTCTGGGAACCGCAATCGGGAGGGTCTGGAAAAGATATAAAAGCTTCGGGAGAATGTCCATCTTTAAAACGTTTATTCTCCCGAACCAAGACAATCCCTTACGTCCATAGTCTCCTAAATCCTTCTGAACCCTCTGCAGCATCGTAGTGTAGTTGAGGGAAAAAAGTTGGGAGAGGTCTGCGGAAATCTGTACACCCAGGTACTTAAGGGATGAGGTGCACCATTTAAATGGGAAAGAACCCCTGAGCCTGTCCACTCTGTCCACAGGGAGACTGATATTTAAAATCTCAGACTTAGTGAGATTGACTTTGAAGTTACTCACGCAACCATATAAATCAAACTCCCGTAGGATGGAGGGAAGAGAGACCTCGGGGTTAGAAACATATAGTAACAGATCGTCCGCGTAAAGTGCTAGTTTGTAGTGCTTCTTACCCTCCTCTATCCCCCACACATCAGGGTTTGATTGCAATGCTGTTACTAGATGCTCCATGACCAGGGCATACAAAAGAGGTGAGAGGGGGCACCCCTGTCTAGTGCCGTTGCGGATGAAAAATGGGTCCGAAAGGGTCCCATTACAACAGACCCTAGCCGATGGGTCTGTGTATAAGGCCATAATCTTTTGAATAAATCGGGGCCCTAGATTGATCTGCTCCAGTGTCTTCTGCAAAAAGGACCAGTCGACTCTGTCAAACGCCTTCTCCGCATCAATCGACAGAACACAGGCAGGGATCTTTTTTTTATGGATGAGAGAGATCATCAGGACAGATTTAAGAGTGTTGTCCCGTGCCTCTCTTTGTGGAACAAAACCCACTTGATCACTGTCTATCAACCGATGCAGAAAAGGCGAGAGTCTGTTTGCTAAGATCTTAGAGAATAGTTTAAGATCAACATTGATCAGCCGATAACTCGAGCAGATCTCCAGGTCCTTCCCGGCTTAGGGATGACCGCAATCGTCGCTTCCAATGACTGTCTAGGGAAGGGGTGCCCCTGAGATACATCGTTGAACACCCTGGTCAGGAAAGGCAGCAACTGCAACGAAAAGGTCTGATAAAACCGGGCCGTGAAACCATCTGGTCCGGGACTTTTATTCCCCGGGGTTGATGCTATTGTCTGCGAGACCTCTTCCTGGGAGAACGGGCTCTCCAACTCCTCCACTATCACAGGGGGAAGGGTGGGCAAGGCTTTTTTGTGTACATATTCTGAGGCGTCTACACGTGACGTCCCCGTGTCAGTAGACCGAGGATGGCCCCTGATGTTGTAAAGGTCCGTATAGTACTCTCTGAAGGTCTGCGCTATCGCGTCAGGGTGGTTCACCAGCCTGTTTGCGTTGTCCCGGATCATTGGGATAAATTGATTGCGGATTCTAGGGTGTATACGCCTGGCGAGAGGCCCACCACATTTGTCTGCAAACTGATACATGAAACGGGAAGTACGTTCTCTAAATAAAGCGTAACTTTGATCTAGAAGCTTCCGTAATTCGTCCCGTTTCGCGGTTAGTGTCAATAGCGTGTCAGGTCTAGAATCCCTCTTGTGTTCCTGCTCAAGGGAGTGGATGTCGGTCAGCACACCTTCAATCCACGCTGATTTTTCTTTTTTCAGTCTCGCCCTTCCCTAATGAGTACGCCTCTCACGACACATTTTAAGGCTTCCCACTGAGTGGGGTCTCGTCAGTCGCATGTATTTGTATGAAGTCTGCTATAGTCTGTTCAACCCTATCGGTGGTGTCTTTGTCGGTCAGAAGGTTGGGATTAAGTCTCCATTGCCATTTCTGTCTCGGTGAGTCTGGCGGGGTTATTGTCAGGAATATCGGTGCATGATCCGATAGCGTCATCGAGCCTATTTCAGCCGTGGGATGCCAATCCAAGAGCTGGTGATGTATGAAGAAGTGATCGATGTGGCTATAGGAGGAGTGAAGCGGTGAGAAGTGTGTGTAATCCTTCTCGGTGGGGTGTAGGATACGCCATACATCCACCAACCTACAGGCATACAATGCACGTTTAAGGGACCCCAATTGTTTGAGCGATGTGCCCGACTTACCTGAGGAAGCGTCAAGTTTTGCGTCCATTACCAGGTTAAAGTCCCCTCCAAGGATCAACTTCCCTCTCGAGAATTCGTCTAGACGTCGTAGAATTCGGACGCCCATCGCTGTCTGGCCCTTGTTAGGAAGATAAATGGTAGCTAACGTGAGGACATGGTTATCAATGAGAAGCCGGAGTAGCAAATATCTCCCCTGTTTATCTGCCTCAATCTCTTGCACCGTGTGTGCTACTGATTTATGTATCGCTATGCTGACACCTTTAGACCTCGACTTAGGATTAGAGGCATGATACCATGACGTATAATATCGGTTGGCAATGGGAGGGAAATGGGCAGTCTTTAGGTGGGTCTCCTGCAGTAGAAGAATGTTGACCCCCATTTTATGCATGCTATATAATATCTGTGCATGTTTTTGCGGCACATTAAACCCTCTCACATTCAAAGAGGCTAATTTCAGCGGGGCCATGTGTATTGTCACACCACAGAAGTCGGGCTTCCAATACTGAAGCCCCGACCTCCAACAAGAGGCAATGTACACCTGAAGGGAGTGGGGCAGAAGGGGAGACAGGGATGGGATTAAGAGTAGAGTGTAAAGACAAAGTAAGAGGAACAGAAGAGGAGAAAGAATAGAAAATTAGGAAGCCTACTAAGGAGCAGGCAGGTCACCAAGCCTAAGTTGGCGACAACCAGTTGGGAAAAAAACACCAATAAGGCGAGTCCAACCGACTTGAGTATCAAGTCTCCCTAATGGGGGTAAAGAATAACAACAAAACCGAACAGAGCAGCTAAACAGGAGGCAGTCCCGCCCGTCCGCCAGACCCTCTAATAGCACAGTCTAATATTGCCTTCGGTTTTTGAGCACGGCTCAGCAACAGGTATCTGAGTCAACTGCAGGACACAGGAAGGAATTTCCCTATTTACACGCCACCAGTTCGTAGCAATTTCATGGCAACAGGCATAAATATCCCCAATGCCAGGCAGTTGCTTCCTTTCAGTGGTGGCGTGTAAAAGTACCTTTAGGGTAATTTTGGTTGGTTGGCCACTCCTGGGAAGGTTCATCACTGTTCCATGTTTTTCCATTTGTGGATAATGGCTCTCACTTTGGTTCGCTGGTCTACCAAAGATTTAGACATGGTTTTTATAACCTTCACTAGACTGATAGATGTCAATTACTTGTTTCTCATTTGTTCCTGAATTTCATTGGGTCACAACATGATGTCTAGAGCTTTTGAGGATCTTTTGGTCTACTTCACTTTGTCAGGCCGGTCCTGTTTAACTGATTTCTTGATGGAGAACAGACGTGGAAGTAATGCCAGGGTGTGGCTATGGAAATTAATCTCAGCTTTTCTCTAAGATGTGATAAACTACATTTAATGTATGTTTTAAGAGGGGGAGGGTAATCCATTTTTTTCGCACAGGGCCCTGTAGGTTTTGGTTTCTTCTTCCTTCAACAATTAACTTCATTTATAAACTTCATTTCTCTTGCGCCTCATTGGGGAACACAGGAACATGGGTTATGCTGCTATCCCTGGGAAGCTTGACACTAAGTGAATTCTGAAAGAAACAGATTGGCTCGTCCTCCACAACATACACACCCTGGTTGTGCCAGGCCCCGACCAGTTTAAGCTTAATATCTATAGGAGGCAGATGCGGTCTACAGACCCACATCTTTTTGTTATTTTTTATTCTTTTTTTTCTACAGAAGAAGTTTTTAGACAGGCGACGGCCCCCCTTTAAGAGGGCTGTTTTCCCAGCCATCAACAGGCGGGACCGTGGAGTGTCGCCTCCATGAATTCCCTTCTGCTCCGTTAGATCGCTAAAGGTACCTTTTACACACAGAGATATATTGCTTGCAATTCACTGGTTGCAGTGAAATCATGGACACATTTTCATTTGTGCATGGCCACAAAATGGAACAATGTGTCCATGATGTCACTGCAACCAGTGAATTGCAAGCAGTATATCTCTGTGTGTAAAGGTACCTTAAGGGATATGCCAATTTTAACAATTTTTTTCATGGATATCAAGGGTGATGGTTTCCTTTTAAAGGAGCTGATTTCCCAGCCATCAACAGAAGGGCACAAGGAATGTCACCTCCTCATATCCCCCTCTGCACCTGGCGTATATCCATCATCCCAGTCCTGTGGGACGTTGTAAACCTCCTCAGCCTCCTATAAAAGGGGCCTGAGTCGCAGGACTAATAGCACAGCCCCCAGTCACACTGAGGTCTCGCTCAGCAGCATATTCTCCTATGTGAAGTAACACTGCTGCATACAAACAGCGCTGCTGGCAGTCATTTCATCTTGTGAGATGGTGACAGACCTCCAGGGTAAGTCGACACCCGGTGCCGGTGTAGCTCCCGACACCGGTGTCTATACAGCGGAGGGCTCCCTAACAATCCACCTTACACTTTAGACTTCCGGACCGCCGCTGACCCGCTTCTTCACCTCAGATTCCCAGCCGTGGCAATACATTTAGGCTCTAGCTTCAGCCTAGTTGCAGTTCTCACTTTTAGCCCGCCCCTTTGACGTCACATTGGGCACGAATCCGACCCTCAGTTCCTGGCCCCGCCCACCGTGTATTCAGTCTCCTGCGTGAGGTAACTGTTCCTGCGCTGTGTATACAGCACTGCAGAGGGACATTTCTTCACCGCTGGCATTCTGGAAGGTGGTTTTCGGGTCGGTACCATTCTTTGGGGCACAGGACCATCGGGCTGCTAAAGGGGGGATCTCTTTTTTTCTGGTATAAGAGGACCCCTAGGCTGCAGGGCTCTACGAGCCATCTAAATCTCTTAGGGCCCCTTTACACACGGCTACATTTCTTGGGTGGCTACAGGTAACTTACTGGTTGCAGTGAAATCATGGAGAGATTATTCCATTTGTACACAGCAACAAGATAGAACCTTGTCTCCATGATTTCACTGCAACCAGTAAGTTACCCGTAGCCACCCAAGAAATGTAGCCGTGTGTAAAGGGGCCCTAAGGGTACCTTTACACACGGCTACATTTGTAGCTTGTCACCAGGTAACTTACTGGCTGCAGTGAAATCATGGATACATGGTTCTATCTTGTTGCTGTGTACAAATGGAATCATGTATCCATGATTTCACTGCAACCAGTAAGTTACCTGGTGACAAGCTACAAATGTAGCCGTGTGTAAAGGGGCCCTAAGGGATAGCAGAAAAAGCCCTCACCTGCAGTAGCTCTGCTAAAACACTTCAATACAACCGGTTTAAGTTGATCCTAGCAGAAGTGCCACTATCTTTTTTAACATGCAAACCTCTAAATTATGCGCCACCTGTCACCTCGCCCTTTGAAGCAGTCACACCACACCTCACTGCCAGGCCTGCGTCCCCGTAGAAGCCTAGGAGCCTATTGTGGGGCCGATCATGTGGCACGGCCGGCTCTAGCGCATGCACAGTGCGCATATTGAAGCGTTTCAACAGATTTGCCACCGCTGGGGGACATCGGACGTGGACCTCATGGCTTCTCGAATAAATGCCAAGGTCCCAGTATTCATGGCCCGCTCTCCTGATCCGACTTCAATCGGTGCGGACATACTGGTGCAATTGTGGTGCCAGTTCCGTCTCCCATACATTTTTCCTCCATTACCCTCAATTCCAAAGGTACTGAGGAAAATAAAATCAGAACAAGTCCCTGTCGTCCTCATAGCTCTAGATTGGCCCAGGCGTGCCTGGTGTGCCGACTTAGTTCAGCTAGTCGCAGACATCCCCTGGCGCTTACCAGACCGCCCTATCTCAAGGTCCGATTTTCCACCAGGGTTTGAGGGCTCTGAATTTGATAGCGTGGCCTTTGAGACCTGTTTGCTGACTCAAGCTGGTTTTTCACCTGATATCATTGGTACCATGATTAGAGATCGAAAACCAGCTTCTGCACATATCTACTGTCGTACCAAGGAAGATTCTCTTTTCATGGTGCAAAGACTGTGGTCACCCCCCTTTTACTTTTTCAGTCCCGGTGATCCTCAGTTTTATGCAGTCAGGACTAGACTCTGGGTTGGCCCTTAGTTCCCTGAAAGGCCAGATTTCAGCTCTTTCAGTCCTTTACCAGTGCAAACATGTGACACGTCCACAGGTTAGAACCTTTATTCAAGGGGTATCTAGGTTGGTTCTCCCTTACCGAAGACCGTTAGAGCCATGGGACCATAACTTGGTCTTGGATGCACTCCAGAAATAGCATTTTGTGCATCTGAAAGAGGTCTCTCTCACTCTCCTGTCCTGGAGGGTGGTCTCCCTTGTGGCAATCATGTCCATCCGTTGTGTTTCCGAATTGGCGGCGCTCTCATGCCGAGAGCAGTTCCTTTCTTTTCATAAAGATAAGGTGGTACTGCGTCCAGTTCCCTCTTTTCTTCCAAAGGTGGTCTCCTCCTTCCACCTCAACGAAAATATCATCCTTCCATCTTTCTGTCCGGCTCCGGTGCACCGACTAGAGAGGGCTCTGCATAACCTGGATCTAGTGAGAGCCCCTATATACTACGTTTTAAGAACAGCCCCCTTCCATAAGACGGACAATTTTTTTTTTTGTCTTTCCGGAAAGTCACAGAAAGGGCATGGCAGTGACTAAAGCTACGTTGGCTAGGTGGATACGTTCTACCATACAAGAAGTGTATCGGCTGGGGAACGTACCCATTCCTAGCGGTCTAAACGAACACTCCACTCATGCGGTGGGAGCATCTTGGGCTATTCGGCACCAGGCATCGGCGGAACAAGTGTGCAAGGTGGCTACCTGGTCCAGCATACATACTTTCGTCAAACACTATAAGGTTCATACGCTTCTGTGGACGCAAGCCTTGTGCTACAAGGCACCTCTCCACATAAGAGTTATCTTTTTCATGTGCAGGGGCGTCTTGTTCCTTGGATTACGGGTTTTATTTTCCCATCCAGGGACTGCTTTAGGACATCCTATGGTTCTGTGTCCCCCAGAGGCGCAAGAGAAAAAGGGATTTTTGTGTACTCACCATAAAATACTTTTCTCTGAGCCATCATTGGGGACACAGCACCCACCCTGTTGCCCATTTCGGGCATTGTTTTTTTTCTGGTTCTTTATTTCTGAGTTTGGCATGTTAACTTTGGTTGTACTCCATTGTTTATACCTATTCTCCTACTGCTTGGTCACTAAAATGGTCGGGGCCTGGCCCAGACAGGGGATGTATGCTGTTCTGTTTCTTTCAGAATTCACTTATTGTCAAGCCTCCTAGGTTATGCTGCTATCCCTATGGTCCAGTGTCCCCCAATGATGGGTCAGAGAAAAGGATTTTACGGTGAGTACACAAAAATCTCTTTTTCTCTAGTCACCTTCCACGACAGCATAGGAGGTTGTTTCGCCACACCCTAATAGGGACAGGAAGCACAAGAGAGGTTAAAAGGACCCTCTCACTTCACATTAGCCAGTGTCTTTCTTGTCCCCATGGGGCATGGAGAGGTTTTCTCCTGTGCTGTGGGGCCGGCGACTGCAGCATACCTCTTGGAGTTGTTTTTACTGGGCAGCGTTGGTTGGTGCTGAGGCGCTCCTCCTCCTTCCGCAATTTTTGGGGCAGCAGGACTGTTCCCTGGTCCTCCGGAGCCTCCCTGGAGGCAATGTGGTCCTTGGGTGCACTGGCAGGCGGCCTCTCTGAGCCCGCCGACTTCCCCCTGTGTGCGCGCTGTCGGCGCTGGCTGGATTTGACATCAGTGCGTGTCACTTCCGGTTCACATGCTCTCCCGGGAGAGCGGCACTTCCGGTTCCGGCGGTCGGAATCCGGCAGGACAGCGTGCGGAGCACGCCAACGATTGATCTGCTGCCTGTCTGGGACCCTGTATAGGGGGAAGGGGCACATTGTCTGGAACTGTGGGGCAAGCTTATGGATATAAGCTGCCTGAAGGTGTCAGTTGAGGTAAACTGATCACCTGGAAGGATGGCTGATTTAGCTGCCGAGCCCAGTTCTGCCCCAGCCACAGTAAGCCTGTGCCGAGGGGGGGGTCCTTGTGCCTGTTGATCAGGCTGATTCTTATGACATCCTCTCTTTTTTTTTTAAGGGAGAGAAGCCAGCCATAAAGAAACCCAGTAGGAAGAGATGCCCTGTCTGTACTAAGAAGTTTCCATCACCATGGGACAAAAAACTCTATCAAGATTGTACTGATAGAGTTGTTAGGGCAGAACATCCCTCCTTAGTGGATGAATTGCGTTCCATGGTTAAGCATGAGATACAAGCCTCATTAGCTTCCCTGACTCCGGCCGCACCCGTCCAGGTCCCGGGCCCTCCTTCTCCGAAGAAACGGAAGCTCCAGCAGGACCAGTCTGACTCTGAGGGCCAGATAGACTCAGACAATAGGGATGATGATTCTCCCCCCATGCCTTCTGACCCTAGAAAGTTATTATTCTCCTCAGAGGATTTGGTGGAGCTCATTGCAGCTGTGCGTAGCACTATGGGTCTGGAGGAGGAACAGGTCCTCCACTCTGTCCAGGATGCTATGTTTGCTGGCTTCGTCCCGTGAAACCGGTGGGGTTTCCTGTCCATTCCAGCATTCAGGATCTCATTGCACAGGAGTGGGAGTTTCCTGAAAAAAGGGTTGAGTGCTATGAAGAATAGGTTTCCCCTGGATGACACCCCCTTCAATTGGAATATCCCAAAGGTGGATGTTCAGGTCACAAGGGTGGCTAGAAAAATGGCACTCCCTTTTGAGGACAGTCCCTAGCTGAAGGACCAGATGGATAGGAAAATTGAGGGCCAGATGAAATGCTCTTGGGAGGCGTCCTCATCTACTTTGCAGGCCAATATTGCTTCCACTTGCGTATCCCGTTCAATTTTCAGGTGGTTAGATCAGCTTGAGTGCCTGGGTTTCTGGCTGACACTTCGGCGGAGTTGGTGTGCATGTCTGCTCGTACCTCAGTCCTATCCAACTCGGCTAGACGTGCCCTCTGGTTAAAAATGTGGAGTGGGGACTCCACCTCCAAGATGCGGCTCTGTTCCATTCCCTTTAAGGGTTTTCGGCCTGGCCCTTGATGACATCCTAGCCAAGGCCTCTGATAAAAAGGCTCTCCCCGAGCAAAGGGTTGCGAAGAAAGCTTTTTTTCGTCCCCAGGTGCCTCAGGCCTCCCAGCCCAAGGGTAAGGGGAAAGCGGGAAGGTGGTCCTACCCAAATTGTAGGGGGAGGAATATTCTTGTCCCCTCCCAACAACGTCCTCAGCAGGACAAACAGTGACTCGGTTCGGGTGGGGTGGAAGACTCACCACCTTTCTCTCCCACTGACACTGCATTACGAACTGCCAGTGGGTGCTCAAAATCATCTCAGAAGGTCTCTTAATAGAGTTTGAGTCTCCTTCCCCACCAGGTCTTCGGGTCACTACCCTGCTCTCTCGGGGATCTCAGGATGTCCTGTTCTCCAATCTTCAGGACCTCTTAGCAGCAGACATGATTTTTCGGGTTCCAGATTCGGAACTGGGCTGCGGCCATTACTCCCGGCTCTTCCTGGTGAAGAAGCCATCAGGAGCTGCCAGGATAATCATCAATCTAAAGCAGCTCAACCGGCATGTCCGGTACCGCAGGTTCAAAATGGTCCCATCAGGTTTGTGGTCCCATTGATGGGCCCTCACTACCAGATGGCCACTATAGACTTAAAAGATGCCTACTTCCATGTGCCCATTCATCCCAGGCACAGGAGGTTCCTACGATTTGCAGTTCTTTACCAGGGCATAGTTCACCACTGCCAGTTCAACGTTGTCCGCTTTGGTATCTCTTCGGCTCTGCAGGTATTTACCAAGATCATGGGAGAAGTGGTGGCATTTCTAAGACAGCAAGGCGTCTGTTTGGTAACATACTTGGACAACCTCCTTCTGGTCGCGCCTTCGGCGGAGGCACTCATTTCAGATGTGGACAGGGTATTAACCACGCTTCGGTCTTTGGGATGGCTCCCAAATCTGCAGAAGTCTCAGCTTCTCCCCTCCTCAGTCAGGAGATTCCTGGGGGTTTTACTGGACTCAGACAGACAGATGTCCTTTCTTCTGGAGCATCACAAAGCAACACTCACTTCAAAAATTCTCTCCTTCGGGCTCAGCGGTCCCCTGCAATCAGGTCGGCAATGTCGGTCCTGGGATCTATGATGGCTTGCATACCTTCTGTAATGTGGGCCCAGGCACATTCCAGGTGCCCTCAGGATCATATCCTGTTACACTGGAATCGGCTCCCTTCCTCCCTCAACAAGAGTTTGCTCGTCGGGGCGGGTGGTGTCCTCCCTCAAGTGGTGGTTGTCCGCTGCGAATCTGGCCAAGGGAGTCCCCTGGTCTCAGACTCCTCTAGTTACTTTAACGACGGATGCCAGCCAGCGAGGCTGGGGGGCGGTGGTGTCAGGGTCCCCATTTCAGGGTCTCTGGAGTCCGCTGATCAGTTCTCGGTCCTCCAACTACCGCAAACTCAAGGCAGTGAAAGAAGCTCTCCTGGCAGCGCAGGATCTGGTCCGGGGTTTGCATGTGTTAGTATATTCGGACAATGTGACTACAGTGGCCCATCTTCGCCATCAGGGCAGCACTCAGTACCGTGACCTGAAAGTGATATCCAGTCAGATATTTCAGTGGGCCGAGATATCCCTTGAGTCTCTATCGGCAGTCCATCTCAAGGGAGAGTTGAACTCTCACGCTGATTTTTTTAAGCCACAGGGATCTCCATCCTGGGGAGTGGGGCCTAGACCAGGCAGTTTTCTGCCGTATGGTGGTGCGCTGGGGTGCCCCAGAGGTGGATTTGTTTGCCTCCAATCTCAACCGAAAGGTCAGAACATTCTCCATCAACCCCAGGGACGATGCGGTCGGGGTGGACGCCTTCTCCCACGCGTGGCCATTTCATCTGGCCTACGCTTTTCCTCCTCTCCCTCTCCTGACACGGGCTCTGAGAAAAATCAGGGACGAGGGCGTTCCTACTATCCTCATTGCCCCCCTCTGGCCAAAGAGAAGTTGGTACAATCTGGTCATGTCCCTCAAGGTGGACAGTCCGGTGTGTCTGGGGCGGGACCTGAGCCTTCTCTCGCAGGGTCCGTTCCTCCATCTGGATCCGCAGAATCTCAGTTTAGCTGCCTGGCTTCTGAAGCCTGGGTTCTGAAGGCCCAGGGCCTTTCGGATCAGGTTATTACTACCTTGCAAGAATGCTGTAAACCTGTTACCAACTCCATCTACAATAAGATTTGGAAGAAATTCTACTCTTGGTGCGGTCCCAGCTTGCCTGATCCTTTCGCTCCCAATGTTTCGCAAATTTTGGATTTCTTACAGCAAGGCTTGGATTTGGGTCTTAAGCCTAGCACCCTCAAGTTCCGTGTTTGATATAAAACTAGCAGATCATCGTTGGATCAAGCGTTTCATGGTGGCAGCTTCGAGACGATGTCCCTGCTGGCGGATTATCACTCCCTCTTGGGATCTGAATGTTGTGCTTACGGGCCTTTCCCGTTCTCCTCATGAACCTCTTGAGTCTTGTACCATGAGGTCTCTGTCTTACAAGCTCGCCTTTCTAGTTGCGATTACCTCTGCGAGGAGAATTGGTGAGCTTCAGGCTTTGTCCATCCGTGAACCATATTTGACAGTTCGTGATGACAGCGTCGTCTTCCAGTTGGATCCCTCTCTTCTACCAAAAGTTGTGTCTGAGTTCCATTGCTCTCAGTCGATCGTTCTTCCGTCCTTCTGTCAACATCCTAAGTCTGTGAAGGAGGTGGAATTTCATTCTCTGGATGTCCGTAGACTGGTGTTACACTACCTGGAGTTAACGGCACTGTAGCGTATTGACCATAACTTGTTTATTCATCCCTTTGGTCGCAACAAAGGCCGGAAGGTAGCTAAAAGCACGATTGCCAATTGGATAAAGAAAGCCATTACCGATGCCTATCTTGGTCAGGGCCTCTCGGCCCCTTCAGGATTCACAGCCCATTCTACCAGGTCCACTTCTGTCTCGTGGGCTGAGCGTGCGGGGGCTTCGCCTGAGCAGCTCTACAAAGTGGCTACGACGGTCTTTTATGCATACCTTCACAAAACATTATCACTTGGATGTTATGGCTGGCAGGGACTTAGCCTTTGGCAGAAAGGTCCTGCAAGCTGTTGTCCTTCCCTAGGTAAGGATTTGTGAGCATTCCTCCTATGCTGTCGTGGAAGGTGACTAGAGACAAAATAATTATTCTTACCGTTAATTCGGTTTCTAGCAAACCTTCCATGACAGCACTTATTTCCCTCCCTATATTCCTTGTTGTTGGAATGTGTACTAGTTCTTATGCGTGATGGGTTCATTGTAAGACACTGGCTAATGGGAGGGTCCTTTTAACCTCTCTTGTACTTCCTGTCCCTATTAGGGCGTGGAGAGGCAATCTCCTATGCTGTCGTGGAAGGTTTCCTATAAACCGAATTAACGGTAAGAATAATTTTTTTTTGTGTTATCTTTCTCTAATATTTAAATTTGTTTGGTCATCTGAAACATTTAAAGGGAATCTGTCAGACCAAAAATCCATATGTAACTGATATTTTCTAATTCCTTTCTCTAAGCTCTCTCTATTCATGTATTTCTATTATTTATGCTTCACAGTGAGTTCTCTGCTGCCACTCCCCAAGGAATGATTATTCATGCATCACTACACAGCCCTGCCCTCTGATCTGTATGCTGTGTGAACATTGCAAGACAAACTAAAGAGAAGACAAGCGCACATAGAATTTTTTCTGTGTGCAATAAAGGGGTCCAAATGTGGTACGACTCGGGGTCCAAATGTGTCACGTGATCGGCCCCAGTGCATTATGGGCTTGATCACGTGATCGGCCCGGCTCCGCGCATGCGCAATGCGCTTATTGAAGCCGGGCCGATCACGTGACCGGCCCCATAATGCACTAGGGCCGATCACGTGACCGGCCCCATAATGCACCGCGCCGGATGTGACGCCCTGCCGGTGCATAGAACTACACAGAGGGCGGGAGATTCCAAATACTGGGGACAGAGAGGACACAGAATAATGCCGCCCAGCGAGGCATGCATTACAACACGGAGGTGTGATGAAGGAAGCGTGGCCACGCCTACCCAGTCCCCCAACTATGGGGACTGCAGTAAGTTTATACTTCATTTACACATGTTTAATAGGGACACTTTAGATAAGAAAGGGATAGATAGGGAGTTGCTAGGAAGGTGTAGGGACAGCTAGAGATAGTGTAGGGACTTAGAATCAGGTGACAAGTTCCCTTTAAGTGTTTCAGGGAAAATAAATTTAGAAGATCCAGCCAGGAACAGTGACAGAATAGTCCAGGCTCCAGCTGTGGTCTCTGTCCAGATCTTGTAACTATCTCTGAAACACCAAAATGAGTCACAGTGTGCCAACTGCGATCGCGCATCCGTGCATGGATTTATTCTGCCGTCTTTTGGGCAACATGAGTCTGACAGGTTCCCTTTTAAATATATACGAATATGCACATTTTTCATCACCTCATCTGTAAAAAAAAAAAATGCCTGAATTGCAAATTGGTAATTTATTAGCCATCAAAATGTATGTACGCCAAGATAGTAACAAAGCACAGTTTAGCATGAAAAAACTCAAGCCTTTACATAAAGTTATGGGTCTTTGACAGAATTTTTATTATTTTACCAAGTTCATATTTTTTTTAACCCCTTTAACGACCAAGCCAATTTTTTTTTATTCTGACAGGTCCAGATTGTGTTATCACCAGAGACTTAACTACAACAGGTGCAGGGGTTGCAATCACACCTGGGCCCCTAGAGCATAGGGGTCTCAAAAGCACTTTTGCCTATAGAAAAAGACTTGCTATTAAAGACCAGGGGCCCTGGTGGAGCTTTTGCATCAAGACCCACAAGCTTCAAGTTATGCCACTGCTTACCACACAATATACGGTAGCTAAAAAATAACATTTCCCATATGTCTCTTACATCAGCACCATTTTTAAAAATGTCCTTTTTTTTTTTTGTGTCAATGTTGGGTTTAAAAATTTTGCAGCACTTTTTTTTTCAATTTACAAAAAAATATTTTTAGAGACCTATTCAGTTTTGAGGTGACTTTGGGGATGTATATATTGGTTAAACCCTCTAAAGTGATACCATTTTAAAAACCGCACCCTCAACCTATTCAAAACTGCTGCTGGGTAGTTTATTAATAGTTTGCATTCATTCCTGAAAATCACTTAAAGTGGAAATTTTATTTTCACCATTTTTAAAATTGTTAACATTTCAACAGGCTCATATAGCTGGCGGACTCTAAGGCCATTACTTGGCTGGGGATTGTAATGACAGCCATCAAGATCTCAGTGTGCCAATGGGGTGAAAGAGGAAGCCCCCACGATTTAACCCTCCAAATGCTTTGGCTACTATTGAAACCATCATCTAAGCGATTATGTAGCCACTAGATGTGGGCTTGATGCTATCACGATAGGCCGTTTCTCCCATCCTTTCCACACTCTCCCCCTCTATCATTTTTTTCCCTCTATGCTCTCTCCCCCCATGCGCTGCCTTCTCCCCTCTGTTCTCGCCTTTGAGCTGTCTCCCTGTGTGCACTCCCCCATGTACTGTCTCTCCCCTTTTGTGTGTCTTCTTACCTTATGTGTTCTCTTCTTTGAGCTGTCTCCCCCGTTCACTCTCTCCCGCTGTCTGATCGTTTCCCCATGTGGGCTATCTCTTGCCCCTGTGCTCTCTTCACCCACATACGCTCTCTTTCCCTGTGCACGCTTTCCCCCTTCCCCCTTGTGCTGTCTCCTCACTGTGCACTGAGTCTTCCCCCCTTTCCCCCCTTCATAGATGGCAGCGGAGTAAGTGCGCATGCGCGGGCCGTGTAACGCCGCCGCTGCAATCTTTGCATACCCAAGGGCCCAATGGTGGCAGCCGCGTAAGTTCTGAATGAATGACTTTTGATGGGGACGCAGGAATATGCGGGTGCATGCTGTTCCAGCCAGGTCCTGGTGTCAACAGTCTTTGGCCGAGAACAAAAATGGAAAATGTTAGGATTTTGCTGCTTGTTTAAAACCCTGAAGCACCTGGATACATCGTTATGTGAATGGCATTAAAATGGAGCTCTATGGAAACCGGATTATGCTGGAGCTGGATGCCAGATCTGACTGGGCATGCCCAGAAGCCAGTTTCAAATGACACAACCACTAGGGAGCATGTCATTTTCACGGAGTCCGTCAAAAAAACCATACACAACCTGATGCAACTGTATGCTCTCGCACCACTATTTAGCAGGATCAGTAATAATACCGGTGCACTGTGTGAGGCAGTGACCGGTGTGATATATAAAGGTCAATATGTGTCCCCCAGAATGTGTGCTGAATCATTACAAGACCTGCTAGAGTGTGTTGTATTCACAGTGGGTGCTGTGAGTACAACACAGAAAAAAAGGAATGTGAACTGGGTCATGGTATATGACTCAGGTTTTTTAGGAAAACCAGTATGGGCCTTTATTTGGTAGAATCTCTAGGAACGGGTGGGATGGATTCTCCCTCCACTTCGAGTCTTCTAACATGCCTGCCCATGTCCAGGAGTATGTTTTAAACCTGGACTGCAGGACAGAGTGTGTTTCTCAGTTTGGAGCCCAATGGCTACAGCAGGTGTGCGAGCATGTGTGCTGGGAGCCAAGCAACAGTTTGCAGAGATTGAAAGGGAGCAGCCTGACTGAGCAGAGCCGATCCGCAATCCTTAACGGACAGAGCCCGCAAGGTAAACAGACTTTATGTTATGGACATTTATGTGTTATTAGGCACAGACAGCCCATATCGTATGAAGTCCTGTCTGAATCCTGTTTAGAGGTATGGTCACACATAAGCAGGTTTTAAATATATCAGCTAGGGACTGCTTCAATCAGGTTACAGTGTCGATGGTGAAGCAGCTTACTGTACCTTCTTTGCAAAAAACATACAAACAAAAAACCCTGTTTTTGACAACTTTTTTTTTGGACAGCACTTGCTATTAATTTGGATTTTTTATTATAACAAAGTTTTTGTGTGATTTTCTGTGGGGATTTTTGCACTCAGGTTTTGTAGTATCTATGTGTTATTGCCTGAAGAAAGGCCATGTCTTCGTTTCCTGTATGGTTTATGAAGACTGGATAATAAACCTTAGACCTTACAATGGGTTATCGGTGGAGCCTAGACCTCACCAAGTTCACCCCCAGTGAATTAGCACACTAACTCCTCTCTTGGCAAATCATTAAATTCTTTATTATTAAAAAATTTCATAAAATTAAAATTAATAAACACTTATACATGTTTACAGGGTGCTCAATCCCCCTATGCACTTCTTAAACAGGGTTGGCAATACAAAACAAAGGACCACAGTTATTTATACACACTTAATTACAGCACCATCACTTTTATATCTGATTACTGAAATACTCTTATCATAGGCCTATAACTGCTCACTATTCATATGCAGTCCCGCTGTATTTATTTACCAATAGTCACATGAATAGGTTAAGAAAATTTCAGACAGTACCTGGTGCCAAAAGTGCTCCTTGTACCAAGTCCCTCTGGTCCCCTGTTGCCACTGTGTCCCTGGAAATAGCCTACGTACGTTTCAAAGTTTTCTCTATGTAACTTCTTCCTCAGGGCGTGCATACTAGAGTGAGAAAGTTTCTACCTTATATATTAGTCACCTATCTAATTATTACCATCAGCTGATTGAGCTGTCCGCCTTTCTAAGGTTACCCTCCAGTTAAATCACTTCCGGGTCATGGGGGGGTATCTCAATGTCTTCCCCGTGCTCACATTAGGTGTCCCATATCCATTGCAGCCTCCAACCCTT
The DNA here is from genome assembly GCA_033576535.1 of Allobates femoralis. NCBI lineage: Eukaryota > Metazoa > Chordata > Amphibia > Anura > Aromobatidae > Allobates > Allobates femoralis. The sequence continues at coordinate 427,055,172 of JARQOC010000002.1, read as the reverse complement.
ACTGCTTCCGGGCTTCGCGGTCACATGGTCACCATGTATGTACCGCGTTGTCCCGGAGACCAGCGAGGCTACTCGCGCTCAGGGAAGAAAGATCAGAACTTCCTGGTCCTCCTCACGCATGCGCCAGACGTCAGCGTGACGTCTCAAGCCTCGGGCGCTGCTATGGAAACCAGGATACTTCCCGGCTTTCATTACGCATGCGCCGGGCGTCACGCTGACGTAAACAAGTAGCAGCGTTCCTATGGAGATCAGGACCAAGTCAATTCACTGAAACGCTACAACCTGCGAGTGCCCGGAGCCTGTCAAACATCACTTGCCCTCAAGTTTACTGGAAGTCGGGTCCTATGTCTTCTAAAGTGCGGTCAGCCTCACCATAGTTCAATCTATGTCATGTCCATCAGATCGCTACCTGAATTACCATATATTAGAATACTTATTTCAATAAGGGTATTTATTTAAAAAGGACTATTTTTTTTAAAGTGCTTGTGCTACAAAACCAAATCTTATGGGATATATAAACTTTAAAGTGCCAGTGCATAAATTGCTGGAAAAGTGATGGTGCTGTATTTCACAATTAATAAACATTCTTTTCAGAACACATAAATCAAAAAACAGTGATACAATGACAAAATATTACTGTGAAAATTAATTATTATACCCAAAATATTAATAATTATGTAAATCCCACACGCTAAATAATAAAATTAAAATGCTAAACACTGCAAATAAATATATATATATTGGTAATACTATGTAAAGTGCCGAGTGCTTCAAATCCATAATTATTTCTTCAGATTTATCCAGAGGCTACATATAAGTCTACATTCTTGAATCCCTGTCTATATGTTCATATAAAGTGCAACACTAACTAGGATACTCAAACCAAATATGAACAGAAATAAATTTACGGGAATATCGGGGAGGGAGGAGGGGAAGGATGAGGTGGGAGATGGGGCAAATATGGGGAGGGGAAGGGGGGGGGGGGGGGGGGGAGGAAGAAAATCTGGGAGGGGATTCTTATTTGATATTCACTCATCAAAATTAAATATCTAACCCCATGAGTTCAATAGCTAATTAATCCACCTCTGGTGTAAATAATATGTGTCCAAAAATAAATTATTTTACCCTATAACCAAAATATGTCAGAATAAAGTCCAATACATTTGAAATAAACTATTTTTTAGTTCATTTCTTAATTCTTGCTGCTATGGAGTCCCGCCGGGTGAGACAGATTTCTTTGTATCTTCACCCACGCATGCCAATTTCAGATACTCCTCACATAGCGATGGTGTGAATGAAGACATAAACCAAGAACAACTAAAAACTAAAAAAATACATAATTAATATCACAGGATATAAGTAAAAAAACAATTTAAGAATAATAAAATTACTTCCTCACGCTACACTGGGTTTCACCTAAATTACCCTTATAGGAAGGCACTAAATCCCATATTTTCGTTGAGTCCTTGTGGTGCCAGGGTCCCCAACCTAAAGATCCATCGGCTTTCTATTTGTGCTAATCTTTTAGCTAGATTACCTCCTCTTACTCCCATCGATATTTGATCTATGGCTTTCACTTTTAATTGTCTAGCATCACACTGGTGAAAGCGCTGGAAATGCCGTGGGAGGGTTTTTAGTTGTTTAGGATCTTCTTCTGTCAAGGCCTTCTCTATATCCCTAACATGCTCTCTAGTTCTTATTCTCAATTCCCTTGTGGTCATCCCTACATAGAATTTACCACAAGGGCATTCCGCCTGATATATAATTCCTTTAGATCCACAAGACAGAAATCTCCGGATTTCGAATTCCTTGGATCCATCGAAATTGACAAAGGTTTTGGACTTAGAAATATTTGAACATCCCTTACATTTCCCACAGGGATAACAACCCTTTAGGTCTAACCAGGTCTGTGTGATAGGAGATTTTTCAGGCTCAAAATGACTTTTGACTAAAAAATCTCGCAAGTTCTTAGTTCTTCTCGCCGTCATACTAGGTACTGCTGGCAGGCAATTCTTTAAAATCGGATCGGTTTTTAATACCCCCCAATGTTTTTTAACAATTTCTCTAAGTTGTGGCCACTGTGTACTATACGTGGTAATGAAACGAACTACATCCTCTTTCCTTTCATCTATGTCTTGTTGTTTATAGAGTACTTCATTTCGGGATAATTTTTTAACTTTGGCATAGCCTTGCTTAATCACTCGGTGACTATAACCCCGTTCACCAAATCTCTGTCGCAGGTCCTCAGCTTGTTTCTCAAATAATTGGTCATCAGAACAAATGCGTTTTGCCCTCAAAAACTGTCCTACTGGTATTCCCCGGACAGTTGAGGAGGGATGGCACGAGTTCGCATGCAACAGAGAGTTGGTCGCCGTGGGTTTTCGATATATGTCGGTTACCAAATCTCCCTTTTCCGAGGTCTTGATGTAGATATCTAAAAATTCTAGCTCTCTGCCCTCTTTATAGGTCAACTTCACGTTGACCCTGTTGGAGTTTAGTCTGTCAAACAAGTCACTTAATTCAGCCGATGTCCCTTCCCAAATGAACCAAAGGTCATCTATGTATCTCATCCAATGATGTACTTTTTCCATTTCTGGGAAGTTATCATCTGAGAAAATTTCACGTTCCCAGGCCCCCAAAAACAGGTTTGCATATGAGGGGGCACATGCCGCCCCCATAGCAGTACCCTGCCTTTGGAGGTACACCTGGTTGGAAAATATAAAACAATTGTGAGACAAGACAAACTCCAACAGGGTCAGCAACAACCGGGCCAAATCCTGTTCAACATTGTGGTTGGTGAGATACCACTTCACTGCTGCCAACCCGTCCTGGTGTCTAATGGACGTGTACAGCGACTCTACATCGGCTGTGACCATAGTCATGTGGTCAGCCAAATGCATATGGTCAAGCCTCTGCAGAGCCGCTGTGGTATCCCTAATGTATGACGGTAGAGTCGACACTATCGGTTTTAGGTAATGGTCAATCACCTTACATATGACCTCACACAGACCTTCGTTACCCGACACAATGGGTCTCCCTGGTGGGTCCAAATGGTCCTTATGGACTTTCGGTATCAAGTAAAACGTGGCCATGCGTGGTTGCATCTTCCTTACATAGTCCACCATTTTCTTTGATACAATTCCCACCTCGAAAGCATCCTCAATTATTTGAATCAAATCAGTTTGAAATTCAGGAAGTGGGTTTGAAGGCAGTTTGGTGTAACAGCTAGAATCATTCAACAATTTCTTAGCCTGTTTTACGTATAGGTGATTTGGCCATATTACCAAATTGCCCCCCTTGTCGGAGGGCTTGAATGTCACATCCTGCCATGATTGTAACTCCTTCAAGGCCTGCCTCTCTCTTTTGGTAATATTTGACTTATACTCACTCTTAGATGCCATCTGTTCCACCTCCTCCGCTACCAACCTCGTGAATATCTCTACTGCAGGGCATATATTGAAATTCACAAACTTTTTTTTGGAGGGAATCAGAAAGTCAGGTCTCAGACTTACCTCACCCCGTGATTCATCTCCCTCCTCCATAGTTTCCAACATCTCAACCACTTTATTCTCCTCCTCCGTAAATGCCAAATTGTTTTGATTATTTTTAGCATGTAATTTTCTCAGTACCAGCTTCCTCGAAAAAAGATGTAGGTCTTTAATGGTCAAAAATGGGTCTAAAGAGGATGAAGGGGAGAATGTGAGGCCTCTCTCAAGCAGTTCCTGTTGTACAGGGGATATGACATGAGCCGAAAGGTTAATTACCTTGAAACGGTCGCTACGATGATTCTTTGCTCTGTCTCCTCCTTCCCTCGGTTCATTAAATTTTCGTTTACTTGCGAACCGAGTTCTTGGTCCCATTGGCATGGCGAAACTTTTTTCGCTTGAATCTGATTGCATGCCAGCTGCGGATGACAGTGAGCTGCTTGAGACCTGCCTCTGCATTCCCCTTTGTTGTTCTGGTCCCCTGATTTGCCACCGATATACTCTGTCGTTCTCATAATCTGAGATATCCCTGAGAAATTTTTTATGCTTGCGTTCGCTAATTTCCTTCTGACATTTCTCTATTTCCTCATCGATTTCTTTGAGATGTTTACTGAAATTCTCTAGCCCTAGCTCTTCCACTAGTTTCTTATGTAGCTGATTTATCTCCTCACTCAACTGATTAATCAGTGTAGTGTTCTTGGCAATAATTATACCAATGAATGCTTCCGAACACCCTGCGGCTGTCTCCTTCCATTTTTGAGTCAGTGCCTCATCTTCTAAATTAAAAGACGGGTATAACTGTACTCTCAACCCACGGGGTATGATTTTGTTCTCATTATATTTTTCAAGGGCTGTCCTAGTCCACCAAATCTTAGTTCTTTTTATGAGAGCATTCTTGTATTTTTTTAGGGCTTCCCTAACCGGTACTGGTGTCTCCCCAGTTGAATAGACTGAGTCCCTTTTAAACATGTCAGATGCCTTATTTTGCCATTTCTCTTCTCTCGTTCTAAAATCCATTGGTAAAATACCTGGGGCTATCTGTTAAAAAACAGAAATAAACATATAAACATAAAATCCCCTAATGATTTCGTGCTTCACTTATATACACGTTAGACCTTACAATGGGTTATCGGTGGAGCCTAGACCTCACCAAGTTCACCCCCAGTGAATTAGCACACTAACTCCTCTCTTGGCAAATCATTAAATTCTTTATTATTAAAAAATTTCATAAAATTAAAATTAATAAACACTTATACATGTTTACAGGGTGCTCAATCCCCCTATGCACTTCTTAAACAGGGTTGGCAATACAAAACAAAGGACCACGGTTATTTATACACACTTAATTACAGCACCATCACTTTTATATCTGATTACTGAAATACTCTTATCATAGGCCTATAACTGCTCACTATTCATATGCAGTCCCGCTGTATTTATTTACCAATAGTCACATGAATAGGTTAAGAAAATTTCAGACAGTACCTGGTGCCAAAAGTGCTCCTTGTACCAAGTCCCTCTGGTCCCCTGTTGCCACTGTGTCCCTGGAAATAGCCTACGTACGTTTCAAAGTTTTCTCTATGTAACTTCTTCCTCAGGGCGTGCATACTAGAGTGAGAAAGTTTCTACCTTATATATTAGTCACCTATCTAATTATTACCATCAGCTGATTGAGCTGTCCGCCTTTCTAAGGTTACCCTCCAGTTAAATCACTTCCGGGTCATGGGGGGGTATCTCAATGTCTTCCCCGTGCTCACATTAGGTGTCCCATATCCATTGCAGCCTCCAACCCTTACTGCTTCCGGGGCTTCGCGGTCACATGGTCACCATGTATGTACCGCGTTGTCCCGGAGACCAGCGAGGCTACTCGCGCTCAGGGAAGAAAGATCAGAACTTCCTGGTCCTCCTCACGCATGCGCCAGACGTCAGCGTGACGTCTCAAGCCTCGGGCGCTGCTATGGAAACCAGGATACTTCCCGGCTTTCATTACGCATGCGCCGGGCGTCACGCTGACGTAAACAAGTAGCAGCGTTCCTATGGAGATCAGGACCAAGTCAATTCACTGAAACGCTACAACCTGCGAGTGCCCGGAGCCTGTCAAACATCACTTGCCCTCAAGTTTACTGGAAGTCGGGTCCTATGTCTTCTAAAGTGCGGTCAGCCTCACCATAGTTCAATCTATGTCATGTCCATCAGATCGCTACCTGAATTACCATATATTAGAATACTTATTTCAATAAGGGTATTTATTTAAAAAGGACTATTTTTTTAAAGTGCTTGTGCTACAAAACCAAATCTTATGGGATATATAAACTTTAAAGTGCCAGTGCATAAATTGCTGGAAAAGTGATGGTGCTGTATTTCACAATTAATAAACATTCTTTTCAGAACACATAAATCAAAAAACAGTGATACAATGACAAAATATTACTGTGAAAATTAATTATTATACCCAAAATATTAATAATTATGTAAATCCCACACGCTAAATAATAAAATTAAAATGCTAAACACTGCAAATAAATATATATATATTGGTAATACTATGTAAAGTGCCGAGTGCTTCAAATCCATAATTATTTCTTCAGATTTATCCAGAGGCTACATATAAGTCTACATTCTTGAATCCCTGTCTATATGTTCATATAAAGTGCAACACTAACTAGGATACTCAAACCAAATATGAACAGAAATAAATTTACGGGAATATCGGGGAGGGAGGAGGGGAAGGATGAGGTGGGAGATGGGGCAAATATGGGGAAGGGGAAGGGGAAGGGGGGGGGGGGGGAGGAAGAAAATCTGGGGAGGGGATTCTTATTTGATATTCACTCATCAAAATTAAATATCTAACCCCATGAGTTCAATAGCTAATTAATCCACCTCTGGTGTAAATAATATGTGTCCAAAAATAAATTATTTTACCCTATAACCAAAATATGTCAGAATAAAGTCCAATACATTTGAAATAAACTATTTTTTAGTTCATTTCTTAATTCTTGCTGCTATGGAGTCCCGCCGGGTGAGACAGATTTCTTTGTATCTTCACCCACGCATGCCAATTTCAGATACTCCTCACATAGCGATGGTGTGAGGTATCTCACCAACCACAATGTTGAACAGGATTTGGCCCGGTTGTTGCTGACCCTGTTGGAGTTTGTCTTGTCTCACAATTGTTTTATATTTTCCAACCAGGTGTACCTCCAAAGGCAGGGTACTGCTATGGGGGCGGCATGTGCCCCCTCATATGCAAACCTGTTTTTGGGGGCCTGGGAACGTGAAATTTTCTCAGATGATAACTTCCCAGAAATGGAAAAAGTACATCATTGGATGAGATACATAGATGACCTTTGGTTCATTTGGGAAGGGACATCGGCTGAATTAAGTGACTTGTTTGACAGACTAAACTCCAACAGGGTCAACGTGAAGTTGACCTATAAAGAGGGCAGAGAGCTAGAATTTTTAGATATCTACATCAAGACCTCGGAAAAGGGAGATTTGGTAACCGACATATATCGAAAACCCACGGCGACCAACTCTCTGTTGCATGCGAACTCGTGCCATCCCTCCTCAACTGTCCGGGGAATACCAGTAGGACAGTTTTTGAGGGCAAAACGCATTTGTTCTGATGACCAATTATTTGAGAAACAAGCTGAGGACCTGCGACAGAGATTTGGTGAACGGGGTTATAGTCACCGAGTGATTAAGCAAGGCTATGCCAAAGTTAAAAAATTATCCCGAAATGAAGTACTCTATAAACAACAAGACATAGATGAAAGGAAAGAGGATGTAGTTCGTTTCATTACCACGTATAGTACACAGTGGCCACAACTTAGAGAAATTGTTAAAAAACATTGGGGGGTATTAAAAACCGATCCGATTTTAAAGAATTGCCTGCCAGCAGTACCTAGTATGACGGCGAGAAGAACTAAGAACTTGCGAGATTTTTTAGTCAAAAGTCATTTTGAGCCTGAAAAATCTCCTATCACACAGACCTGGTTAGACCTAAAGGGTTGTTATCCCTGTGGGAAATGTAAGGGATGTTCAAATATTTCTAAGTCCAAAACCTTTGTCAATTTCGATGGATCCAAGGAATTCGAAATCCGGAGATTTCTGTCTTGTGGATCTAAAGGAATTATATATCAGGCGGAATGCCCTTGTGGTAAATTCTATGTAGGGATGACCACAAGGGAATTGAGAATAAGAACTAGAGAGCATGTTAGGGATATAGAGAAGGCCTTGACAGAAGAAGATCCTAAACAACTAAAAACCCTCCCACGGCATTTCCAGCGCTTTCACCAGTGTGATGCTAGACAATTAAAAGTGAAAGCCATAGATCAAATATCGATGGGAGTAAGAGGAGGTAATCTAGCTAAAAGATTAGCACAAATAGAAAGCCGATGGATCTTTAGGTTGGGGACCTTGGCACCACAAGGACTCAACGAAAATATGGGATTTAGTGCCTTCCTATAAGGGTAATTTAGGTGAAACCCAGCGTAGCGTGAGGAAGTAATTTTATTATTCTTAAATTGTTTTTTGACTTATATCCTGTGATATTAATTATGTATTTTTTTAGTTTTTAGTTGTTCTTGGTTTATGTCGTTCATTCACACCATCGCTATGTGAGGAGTATCTGAAATTGGCATGCGTGGGTGAAGATACAAAGAAATCTGTCTCACCCGGCGGGACTCCATAGCAGCAAGAATTAAGAAATGAACTAAAAAATAGTTTATTTCAAATGTATTGGACTTTATTCTGACATATTTTGGTTATAGGGTAAAATAATTTATTTTTGGACACATATTATTTACACCAGAGGTGGATTAATTAGCTATTGAACTCATGGGGTTAGATATTTAATTTTGATGAGTGAATATCAAATAAGAATCCCCTCCCCAGATTTTCTTTCCTCCCCCCCCCCCCCCCCCCTCCCCCCTTCCCCTTCCCCATATTTGCCCCATCTCCCACCTCATCCTTCCCCTCCTCCCTCCCCGATATTCCCGTAAATTTATTTCTGTTCATATTTGGTTTGAGTATCCTAGTTAGTGTTGCACTTTATATGAACATATAGACAGGGATTCAAGAATGTAGACTTATATGTAGCCTCTGGATAAATCTGAAGAAATAATTATGGATTTGAAGCACTCGGCACTTTACATAGTATTACCAATATATATATATTTATTTGCAGTGTTTAGCATTTTAATTTTATTATTTAGCGTGTGGGATTTACATAATTATTAATATTTTGGGTATAATAATTAATTTTCACAGTAATATTTTGTCATTGTATCACTGTTTTTTGATTTATGTGTTCTGAAAAGAATGTTTATTAATTGTGAAATACAGCACCATCACTTTTCCAGCAATTTATGCACTGGCACTTTAAAGTTTATATATCCCATAAGATTTGGTTTTGTAGCACAAGCACTTTAAAAAAAATAGTCCTTTTTAAATAAATACCCTTATTGAAATAAGTATTCTAATATATGGTAATTCAGGTAGCGATCTGATGGACATGACATAGATTGAACTATGGTGAGGCTGACCGCACTTTAGAAGACATAGGACCCGACTTCCAGTAAACTTGAGGGCAAGTGATGTTTGACAGGCTCCGGGCACTCGCAGGTTGTAGCGTTTCAGTGAATTGACTTGGTCCTGATCTCCATAGGAACGCTGCTACTTGTTTACGTCAGCGTGACGCCCGGCGCATGCGTAATGAAAGCCGGGAAGTATCCTGGTTTCCATAGCAGCGCCCGAGGCTTGAGACGTCACGCTGACGTCTGGCGCATGCGTGAGGAGGACCAGGAAGTTCTGATCTTTCTTCCCTGAGCGCGAGTAGCCTCGCTGGTCTCCGGGACAACGCGGTACATACATGGTGACCATGTGACCGCGAAGCCCCGGAAGCAGTAAGGGTTGGAGGCTGCAATGGATATGGGACACCTAATGTGAGCACGGGGAAGACATTGAGATACCCCCCCATGACCCGGAAGTGATTTAACTGGAGGGTAACCTTAGAAAGGCGGACAGCTCAATCAGCTGATGGTAATAATTAGATAGGTGACTAATATATAAGGTAGAAACTTTCTCACTCTAGTATGCACGCCCTGAGGAAGAAGTTACATAGAGAAAACTTTGAAACGTACGTAGGCTATTTCCAGGGACACAGTGGCAACAGGGGACCAGAGGGACTTGGTACAAGGAGCACTTTTGGCACCAGGTACTGTCTGAAATTTTCTTAACCTATTCATGTGACTATTGGATAATAAACCTGTGGAACTTTTAAGAAGAAGTGATTGCTGTGTTTCTGCAATTGTGCTGCCGTGACTATTCCCCCATCTCGTACAGCAAGCTCTACCTCACAAGGGGCATACAGTTGAGTCAAGTTTTACAATTGCGAGGGGGATGCGTTTTTCTCCGTATGCCCGCCAGATTGAAAAAATGGTAGTGTGAAACCCACTTAAGTCCTAAGCCAGATTTTCAAACTGTTAACACAGCCATGAATCTGATGCGCAGGGCAATATGAATCCTACAGACTTGGTGTAATAACAGATTGTTACATAAAAAGAGGAGTGTGGAAAATGTATTACCACAACGTATGTACCAGATATGTTTACACCTTATCTTTAATTGGCCGCATTAATTTACAGACTACATTTGCAACACCAGCAAATTAAATGTATAATTTTTCAAGTAACATTTTTTCTTTTACATATGGCTTGCATTACTGTGGTCTACAAACAAAAGCCATTTCCTGTTTGGGGAAATTCATCAACAAACTAGAGGTCATAACATAGTGTAGAATAGTTCTAAAACTGAAAATTAACATTGTAGTAATATTTTAAGGTTTGCATTAATTGCAAAGAGAAAACATTTACATGTACAATCCTTTCTGTGATATTAAAGTGTCATGTGGCTCAATTTTGAAATCACCATCTTCCTTTCATGTTACTGATCCCAACTAGTTTTTTTGTAGGATATATCTATTTTATTGCCCGTCACAGTGAAACAAATCTGCTGTGCCCCTTTATACCATCTACGAGAGCCTGGAGGTTTGTGTGCGCATTATTCCAGCACAAGCTCTTCCCCTCACTGACTTCATATAAAGCATTGACCAATAAGTAAACCCTACCTCTGAGGGATAATAAGCAGGGCATAATGTTTTTACGAGAACAGAAATTTGACAGAGTGGCTAGAAATTGATTTGGGTGACCGATAATGTTGCCTCAAACTCCTGCCAAAGGCAGAAGTTGGGTTATGTGAGATTACTCTTAGGCTGGAATCACACTGTCTGTGTGACAAGCGAGGCAGTCGGACGAGTCTTGGATCAGTCACCTGGAATGGCCTCTCCTTGTCAGGACGGGAATGTCAGCTGCTTCTATTTCTATGCAGCTCCACACTCCCCGTCCAGAGAGGAGGAGGCTGTTCAGGGTTAATGATCCGACACTCGTCCGAAAGACTAACCACTGAGCCACCGTATACTCTGCTAACCACTGAGCCCCTGTATACTCTGCTAACCACTGAGCTGCCTTACAGTGCTCCATCCTCCCTCACCCCGCCGCTTTGTCCTCCATCCTCCTCCTCCCACCGCTCTGTGCTCCATCCTCCCCCTGCCTGTGCTGTTCTACCCTCCTACACCGCTTCCTCCTTCTTCCTTTGTCCGCCTCCTCTCCGCAACTCCATCCTCCCCCTGCCTGTGCTGCTCCATCCTCCCCCACCCCACCGCTTCGTCCTCTGTCCTCCTCCCCCCGCCGCTCTGTGCTCCGTCCTCCCCCTGTTGCTCTGTCCTCCCCCTTCCTGTGCCGCTCCATCCTCCCCCACCCCACCGCTTCCTCCTTCCTTTATCCTCCCCCCCGCCACTCCATCCTCCGTCCTCCCCCTGCCTGTCCTCCCCCACCCCGCTGCTTCCTCCTACATCCTCCTCCCTGCCGCTCCGTCCTCCCCCTGCCTGTGCCACTCCATCCTCCCTCACCCCACCGCTTTCTCCTCCTTCCTTTGTCCTCCTCACCTCCGCCACTCCATCCTCTGTCCTCGCTGTGCCTGTGCTGCTTCATCCTCCTCCCACCCCGCCACTTTGTCCTCCGTCCTCCTCCCCCCGCCGCTCCTTCCTCCCCCTGCCTGTGCTGCTACATCCTCCCACATCCCGCCGCTTCCTCCTCTGTCCTCCATCCTCCTCCCCCTGCTGCTCTGTCCTCCCTCCTGCCACACCGTCCTTTCCCCTCCGCTCCTTCTTCAAAGTTCCTCCCAATTCAGCCCTCACCGCATTCCCCATGCAATCTCTATTTCTATATTCTAGAATTCCCGATGCGTTAGAATCGGGCCACCATCTAGTGGTAAAATAAATGGCTGCATCTGAAAGTACAACTCGTCCGGCAAAAAACAAGCAGTCATATGTCTATACTGACAGAAAATAAAAACGTTATGGCTCTTGGAAGCAGGGGAGCAAAAAAATGAAAAATTCCAGGGTTAAAGGAATGGCATTAGTGTTTCTGAGTTTTTTTTTTCCTGCAATCTTGTTGATTAGTACAATCATCAACATGCTAAATTACCAAGCATTTCTGATTGTCTATTGAGGGCAGCATAGTAAAGCCTAAGTTAACATATCAGAAAACCATGAATATAGTGCAATTTTTTCATTAGCTTTTCTTTCTCATATCAACTGGTATTTCAGGTGGTGAAGTTATGCAAGCTTTAAATAATACAATAGCAGCTATTACCCACTAGGTGGCAGATTTGCATAATAGTTGTCAATGCTAATCTATGTATTAATTAGGTATTAGTGTTAAAAGAATATGTGAAAAGCTTTTTGCTGGTGTCACCCATATACAGTTGTAGCCAAAAGTATTGACACCCCTGCAATTCTGTCAGATAATACTCCGTTTCTTCCTGAAAGTGATTGCAATCACAAATTCTTTGGTATTATTATCTTCATTTAATTTGTCTTCAATGAAAAAACACAAAAGAGAATGAAGCAAAAAGCAAAACATTGATCATTTCACACAAAACTCCAAAAATGGGCCAGACAAAAGTATTGGCACCCTCAGTTTAATACTTGGTTGCACAACCTTTAGGCAAAATAACTGCGATCAACCGCTTCCGGTAACCATCAATGAGTTTCTTACAATGCTCTGCTGGAATTTTAGACCATTCTTCTTTGGCAAACTGCTCCAGGTCCCTGATATTTGAAGGGTGCCTTCTCCAAACTGCCATTGTTAGATCTCTCCATAGGTGTTCTATGGGATTCAGGTCTGGACTCATTGCTGGCCACCTAAGAAGTCTCCAGTGCTTTCTCTCAAACCATTTTCTAGTGCTTTTTGAAGTGTGTTTTGGGTCATTGTCCTGCTGGAAGACCCATGACCTCTGAGGGAGACCCAGATTTCACACATTGGGCCCTACATTATGCTGCAAAATTTGTTGGTAGTCTTCAGACTTCATAATGCCATGCACATGGTCTAGCAGTCCAGTGCCAGAGGCAGCAAAGCAACCCCAAACCATCAGGGAACCTCCACCATGTTTGACTGTAGGGATCGTGTTCTTTTCTTTGAATGTCTCTTTTTTTTCTCCTGTAAACTCTATGTTGATGCCTTTGCCCAAAAAGCTCTACTTTTGTCTCATCTGACCACAGAGCATTCTTCCAAAACGGTTTAGACTTTCTCAGGTAAGTTTTGGCAAACTCCAGCCTGGCTTTTTTATGTCTCAGGGTAAAAAGTGGGGTCTTCCTGGGTCTCATACCATACAGTCCCTTTTCATTCAGACGCCGACGGATAGTACAGGTTGACACTGTTGTACCCTCGGACTGGAGGGCAGCTTGAACTTGTTTGGATGTTAGTCGAGGTTCTTTATCTATCATCCGTACAATCTTGCGTTGAAATCTCTCGTCAATTTTTCTTTTCCGTCCACATCTAGGGAGGTTAGCTTTGTCATGGGCTTTAAACTTATGGATGACACTGCGCACGGTAGACACAGGAACATTCAGGTCTTTGGAGATGGACTTGTAGCCTTGAGATTGCTCATGCTTCCTCACAATTTGGTTTCTCAAGTCCTCAGACAGTTTTTTGGTCTTCTTTCTTTTCTCCATGATCAATGTGGTACACACAAGGACACAGGACAGAGGTTGAGTCAACTTTAATCCATGTCAACTGGCTGCAAGTGTGGTTTAGTTATTGCCAACACCTGTTAGGTGCCACAGGTAAGTTACAGGTGCTGTTAATTACACAAATTAGAGAAGCATCACATGATTTTTCTAACAGTGCCAATACTTTTGTCCACCCCCTTTTTTATGTTTGGTGTGGAATTAGATCCAATTTGGCTTTGGGACAATTCTTTTTTGTGTTTTTTCATTGAAGACAAATTAAATGAAGATAATAATACCAAAGAATTTGTGATTGCAATCATTTTCAGGAAGAAACTGTGTATTATCTGACAGAATTGCAGGGGGTGTCAATACTTTTGGCCACAACTGTACGTGCTGGAGTTGGGCATTAAGTGCACAGACAGAGAAAGACCAACTTTAGCAATGATGTATAAGGTGTGGGGCAGGTGGAAGAAACTGTTGGGAATTAAAGGAAAACTGTCAGGTCTAAAATCCATTTGTAACTGCTATTTTCAAATTCCTTTCTCTAAGCTCTATTTATGTATTTCTTTTATATATATTCCCCTCCCTATCTTCTGTAAACTTCAAATGAAGAAAATCATTTCATCTGTCACTCACATTGGGTGATCCACTTAGTTCTCTGCTGTCCACTCCCCATATGTTGAATATGCATGTCACATCACAGCATAGGACATCACGTACGTGTGCTGTATTCTGATCTCTGCTCTGTGTGTCTGCAGCATCACAGGAGGTCAAATACAACACAGAAAGTGTCAGAGAAGGGATGCCTGCTTTGAGAAACAAATGAAGTCTAGATAAGATAGGGCAGACCTGCAATCGCTCTCTCCCACAGTGCCCGGAGAACTGAAGGACAAGGGAGGGGAGAGCTGCTGAGAGGGACTGCATAATTACATTACAGTTTAACACAGCCAGGACTAATCGTCTCTGCTTATAATGGACAGGACTAATGCAGCAGCTCTCTGCAGGGTCTGACAATGCTGATAACATGGAAACCATGAAAAGGGTAGATTTAACATGTTTTTAAAAAGTTTGGCCAGGCCCTATTTAAGGGTAATATTCGCATCATACTGAAAAATGACCTGACAGTGTCCCTTTAATGAATACTCTAAAGGCCGCTTCACACGCAAGGATATTGTTGAAACGTCACGGATTTGTGAACGTTCCAACGATATCGTTAGTGTGTCCTTGCGTGTAAACGAACGATGCAAGATGAAAAAATCGTTGGAACGGTCATCACAAAAATGAAATCCTGACCTCAAATCTATCGTTTGTCATCCAATTAAGGAACTGTGAAGAAGCCACATCGTTCAGTGTGACACCTTTTTGAATGATCTCATTCAAAATTCTCCTATTCCTGTTGCTTTAAAAGATCGTTCAGTCCTTGCTCTCCTATTTAACTGGTGCATTGCCAAATGGGATATCATTAACGATATCCTTGTGTGTGACAACGCACTAACAATGTCGGAACGATCACTGTCACATGATCGTTCTAAGGATATCGGTAACGATATCCTAGCGTGTGAAGCGGCCTTTAACTTTCCCCCATTGTGACATAATCAGAGTCTGGTGGAGTTTTCAAACTGACTGGTTTCAGAAGTTGGAGTCAAGGACTTTAGATTAGTTAATAGAAAATGGAACACTCAAAAGCTTTAACAAACTACAACAGGATTTTGGATTGCCTCATAGTTCCTTCTTTCAATACCTACAACTTAGGCATGCATATCAGACCCAGTTTAGTGATGTAATACTGGATATACGGAAAAAATATTTAAAAAAGAAAAAAAAAAAAGATGGCGGCACTCAGCATTCCGGTTTGCAGCTGATTAAAAAAATTACAGCAGCAAGTGCATGATACAGGGTGGGAGGTGCTAGGACCAACTGTGAACATCCCGCTTCTACGGGTCCGGTGTACCAGGAAAAAATATTTACTAGACTCAATAGCAGCAGCAAAACATACAACCGGTTTAAATTCCAGAATCTATTGGCAGCTTTTACAATCTCGCATGGGATACCATCCCCTAACAGCTAAATTAAAATAGGAAATGGATGTGGGGCAGATTACAGAACAGTAGAAAGAGGTGCTGGAGCTTACTCCTAGACAGTCCCATGTGAATCTCATAGGCTGTTGGGAGATTTACTTAATTCACAGTGTATACAGTGTATATTCTTTTAAGAATTGGGGCATGTCCAAATGCAGATTGGCCAAGATGTAGAACAGAAGATGCGCATTTGTTACACATGTTCTGGGGGTGCAATAGATTGGGCTCTTCCTGGAAAAACACAATATCTTTAAGAAGGGTATTTGGTGTGCAAATCCAAGCAGACCCCAAAATTTGCATATTGGGATATGTGGGAGAGTTGGTAGATTTTGAATTCCCGATGTCTATAGGTTTTTCATGAACATTGTATCAAGCATGCAATCTTATTGCACAACATTGGTTAGGTGCTCAACCTCCGACAATTAATGAGTTAATAAATAAGTTAAACAATATTATTTAAGATAACTATAGAAAGGAAAGAAAGCGCATTAGGATCTTATCTTTCAAACACTTTTGTGTAGAAAACAGATGTATCTGCTCACCTGGAAAGGTTGTGTGACCCACAACCGGAGTAAGTGTTGTGATATAGCGATCACGGATCAGATTGGGGTATACTCGCTTGGCAGCACAAACAGATACACAGCAAGTGTCTCTTCTATGAAATAACTGCATCTGGTTTATATAGAGATTTCATAAACCGCACAGTGTAAATTAAACATGAGTCTTCCTTCAGCTGTACAAGAACATATTGTACGGTATGCAGTCCGTTTACCTCACACACAGGTACACCTGCACAGGTTAGGATTCACTTCTTTAGAAATGTCCTAATAGAGCACTCTCAGACTCCATACACTGACCTCTTGTCAGACCACGGCTGCAGGCCTGGTCTCTTCCCATGTGCTCTACAAGCCTGCTCACAGCCCAGCACCCTGCAGGCTCTGCATGCATCAGTCTGTCTCACATGTCAAACACGGACTCCATTAAACATCCTGAGACACACCCACATCTTCAGCAAGTTGCAAGCTTAAACTCTTGCAATGCAATGAAGCAGACTGTGGCTTCCAAGTACTGGCGAGACATTCATAAAACATCGCAGCAGACTTCTGCCTGTGTGAAACATACTGGCCATGTATAGTGCCGCCATTCAGACCATGGCTGGCTGCCATATCACAGTGTATAGTATGGCTGCTGCAGCATCCACACTCCACATGTATACAGTAGTAACAGAAGATGAATCTAAAGGGCGCACTGTTTATCTGATCTGCTCTGCTCTGCTCATACGATGAAAGGATCACAAATGTCAGGTAATGATGGCTTTATTCCGACACGTTTCAGAGCAATATTCCTGATTTTTCCTCGGGGAACCAACAGATTGTGCAGATCAGATAAACACTGTGCCCCTTGGAAACATTTTTTTTTTATCTCGCCATGACAGCACCCACATGAGAGAGGGGATCCGCCCACCAGGACAGGAAACCTACAGATAAAAAGGGGCGGTCCCCCTTGCTCCCTCAGTTTGGTTTCCTGTCCTGATGGGAACCTACAGCAAAGGCTTACCTGGGTTCAATCAGCCTCTGTGTCGGTATCTTAGGGAACGGCAGGGTCTGGAACTCCAGAAGCAGTGTCGGGAACTCCTGCTGCAGGCTATCCCCTCAGCTGACAAAGGAGGTCACGACGTCGGCGTATGATTACACCCTGACTCGTGGGAGCGTGGTGCAGTGGGAGCAGGCTGCATTCATCCAAGAGCCAGGCAGCCAGTGCCTGGGAAGGTATGCTGTGGCTGGTATCGGCGGCTGGTGCGGGTGGCGGCACCTGTGCCTCCTGGGGACTGGGGCTCTGCGGCGGTGGCATTCCGGCGCCATTTCGCGGGCGGTTTGGGCAGCACCCGGTGGCGGGCGGGTCTGTGCCTTCCGGCAGTGGTGCAGGGTGTCATGGCGGCGGGGCTCTGGGCTCGGCGGGGAGCACGGGTGTTGCTGCGGCCGTAGCGCTCGGCTGCCTGGTGCCTTCTGCGCTGGCTTCCGGGTCGCGCCGGCGCCTGTGCATTGGAGGTAAACGCTCCTGACCCGGAAGTGCGGGATTCTACTTCCGGGCGACCGGGGAGGTGGCCCCCACCGCATGGAGCATCTGGGAGGTTACTTGAGGCGGTGCAGACCTATGTGGTGCCTTCCATGATGTCTTCTCCTGGGGCAGGGACGCTGCATCCACCTGATGGGGAAATGCAGCCGGCCAGCAAGACTCGCAGCAGCAGTGGGTGCAGCAAGGATGCAGGCTCTTCTGAGAGGAGTGAGCGGAGTAAGACTGGTCCACAATCCTCTCAGTCTGGCCTTCCACCTCCTGAACCGGTCAGTAGGCACACAGCTTCACTGGGTTAGTGTGATTCTCTCCTATTATGCTGATTTCCCCCTTTTTTCTGTCTCTCCTTAGGCTAAAAAGGCCAAAAAGTTGAAGCATAAGGAATGTACTCTGTGCATGCAGCCCCTTCCTGAGTCATATGTTAAATGGAGGGCACCTCGGCCGCTGCCGTATGCTCTAGACTGCAGAGCCCTCAGCTGGCTCGGCAACAACAATCCCACTCTCCGTGCAATGATACAGGACAAGAAAAGAAGCCCCCCTTCTCTCACTACCTTTAGCCTGCCTTCTCAGGTTCCCCTCCTCCCCCTTTTCCTCACTAGCCCTCAGCCTGCCTCCTGGCTATAAATAGCCTTAACTAGGAGCAACCTCCCTCTTACCATCCTGCTCCCCAGGCGAACATCAACCTCGATGGGTGAACAAACAATGATCGCTTCGCCGAACAGATGATGGACGCTGAACACACACACTAGGAGCAGAGGTAAGAGAGGACCAGCCGGGAGAGAGCCAAATGGCTTGCCTCCCTTGTGGGCACCAGCTCCCTCTCGGGTGGCCCGCAGAGCGTAGGGTCCACTAGGCCCACCGGCAGCGGTGGCGTGCTTTATGTTCATTACATGTCCACACATACAACTGTGCTTTGTGCACATTACAGGTCCACACATACATCTGTGCTTTGTGCACATTACAGGTTCACACATACAACCGTGCTTTGTGCACATTACAGGTCCACACATACAACTGTGCTTTGTGCACATTACATGTCCACACATACATCTGTGCTTTGTGCACATTACAGGTCCACACATACAACTGTGCTTTGTGCACATTACATGTCCACACATACATCTGTGCGTTGTGCACATTACAGGTCCACACATACATCTGTGCTTTGTGCACATTACATGTCCACACATACATCTGTGCTTTGTGCACATTACAGGTCCACACATACAACTGTGCTTTGTGCACATTACATGTCCACACATACATCTGTGCGTTGTGCACATTACATGTCCACACATACATCTGTGCTTAGTGCACATTACAGGTCCACACATACAACCGTGCGTTGTGCACATTACAGGTCCACACATACAACCGTGCTTTGTGCACATTACAGTTCCATACATACAACTGTGCTTTGTGCACATTACAGGTCCACACATACAACTGTGCTTTGTGCACATTACATGTCCACACATACATCTGTGCGTTGTGCACATTACATGTCCACACATACATCTGTGCTTTGTGCACATTACAGGTCCACACATACAACTGTGCTTTGTGCACATTACATGTCCACACATACAGCTTTGCTGTATGCTCATTACATGTCCACACATACAGCTTTGCTGTATGCTCATTACATGTCCACACATACACCCCTGGAAGTTTCACTGACAGCCCCAGACACAGGCGGAGGGCCCGGGCTGGCAGGGCCGGGCCACCTCCGTTTGCACCCAACGGCCCCCTCTGGCGCTCTCGTGGGGGCCCCCGCACACAGGCACAGGCCGGCCGGTGGAGGCCACACTCCACGCGGGCGGGCCCCTCCCCTTTCATGCACCCGTGTTGTGCCGCCCAGTCGCGGGGACCTCCCGGCTCTGCCGGCCGTTGCACGGCACGGCTCCGCCCCCCCCCCGGGGCCCCGGCGGTCGCGCCGCCCACTCACCGAGCGGGTCTCCGCTGCAGCGCAGCAGCCGGCTCTCCTCGCCCAGCACAGCCGCCAGCCAGGAGCAGGGGCCGCCGCCGCCGCGCTCCCGCCACCTGGAACGCGCTCTTCTCGCGCAGCCCCTGCTCCACCGGGGTCCGCGGCCCCGCGAGAGCCGCGGCCGCAACCTGGTCCCCGGTCCGCCGCGTCACTTCCTGTGGCGCGGCCATCGCCGCGTTCTGATTGCCGGCCCCTTCGCGTCACTTCCGGTGACGCGGCCGGCAGTGACGCGGCCATCATGTGAACGGAAGTTTAGTGCGGCTTCCGCCGGCCACACAACACGCGCGTCGACGTCACTTCCGGGCCGGCGTGGTGTTGTGACCCGCAAGTTTCCGCAATTGTGACCCAACGGCAGGTAGCATCTCAATCATGCTGAATTACTATTGTTAGATATAACGGGCATAGCAATATTCATCATCCTAATGTTGGATGGCTATACTCGACAAAGCAGCCCGGAGCTAGTTCTAACCACACAAATAGGCTGCATGGCTTGTCCGGATGGCTTGCATTATGTGGCATATGTACAGGCTACTGATACCCAAATCTATAATATATATACTGGGTAAAATATCTTGTACAGTCCTCTGTTACTGCAGTCTCAGTTTTATGTTCCCTGAGCTATCAATTAATATATCATCAAAATTTATACTTAACAATACAGATCTGGATATACAAATATTTGTTGCTGACTGCCAGCACAGTATGTTAGATTCAATCCTAAGACAATTTCAGACAGGAATGATACGTAATTGCAGCTTCCAATTCTTCACACATGTTGCTGTGCCTGCAACCTAAGCTCATGCAGAGGGTAATGCAGAGTTATAGGCATATACATACCTGCAAAGATTAAAAAACATGCGTGTATAACACACCAAATAGATTTAACAGTAGGTTATACCGTACTGTACAAGGATGCCCCAGCAGTTGCCCGCATCTACAATACATATCTCTGAATAACCCTCCTTTCACGAGTATTTGCACACGGGTTCCCAAGTGCTAGTAACGCATCCCCTCTTAAGATTACACGAGAGAGTGCAATCTCTCGAGACCAAAGAGGAGGTTGAAAGTGTGGTCCTGTGAGTCGGGTGCGATTCATGGCTCATAGCGCCCCTGCAACGGTTAACGCGCATGGTAATAATATCCCGTAAACTGATTCACATTTCAGCCATATACATACATTTACCTCACCTTTTTGCCAATCATCACGTAAGTGTCTATTTCCACAGAATGCTACAGGTACAGGTTGGCACAATTCAGGTGCGACATTCCATGGATGGTGAGACCCGCTTGGATTGGTATGTATGATCGTAAGTCTCGCTGGGCTGGCACGCAATATAGGTTTTTTCAGCACTTTGGCTATATTAACCCCTTAAGGGCCAAGCCTCAATTTGCAATTTTTACCGGGTCACCTTCCGAGGTTATAATTCTGGAACATCTCTACATATCCTAGTGATTCCAAGATTGACTTTCATGACATATTGGTCTTAATATTAACAGAAAATTCAGGATGATATTTTTGGCAAGTCTTGGACTAAATAAGTATTTTCACATGTAGTGGTAGTTTTAATCCATGAAGGGTATAGCAGAACAGCGATCAGGTTCCCCCAAGCGAAGCCCAGCGTCACATCTTCCCATCCTTTCTTGTTCGTCAGGTAAATAAGTAAATTCAGGCTCAGCAGATGGGTCACATCGGTCATTGGTCGTTAGTTTACCTCTCACCCTCGGCTGCACGCGGAGGTACACAACCCCGCCTAGCGTGCTATTTACCTCCTCCCGCATAAGGTCCAGTATTCGTTTGACAGCCGCTGCTCCGAGACGTATTTATCAGCCTCAAAGGCATTATTAATAAAAAAAAAAAAAAAAAAAATTTTTACAACTGCTGGTGAACACTGTTTGAGATACACCACACGGTCCCTGGGAATAAAGCCCATATGACTGAAGCTAAAGGAAGTGCCGCCTGTAATTTCCTTATATAAAGATAGATCAATAATACAACACAAGTTTCAAGTAATATTTCACAGGTAGCAGCACCGCGTGAGCATAATAGAAACATAGCTATAAGAACACCTGATTTATCAATAAAATAATGGTTCCAGCTCTACAGTAATAACACGCTCAGCACTTCCCAATGCAATGGGTAAGCATACGCATTAGTACAACTACTATGCTTGGGGTTATATCCGTCACTACGATATAAGGCAACCAGCTTCCCTTAGCCAGGGCCCATACCTTGCAGGGCTAGTGCCAAAAAAGTGAGTTTTGGAAGGGTGCGGGCAACTTCGCAGGCTACGACTCAACCATGGCACAGAGGCTAACCGGTTGTTATGTCACACACACCCGTTAAATGACTGCAACTGGAATGGTCAGCAGGCATTCCCGCACAGGGCACTAATATCCCGCAGCACTAAGTCATCCTGTTTTCCAATCACATGGCAAGGGCTGGTTGCAATAGTGTGTTAGTCACCACGAAGCTTGGCTGGCACTGCAGCATTCGCGGTTGCCTTTTGGGAACGCTACACGTAGGCGAACCAGTCAACAAGTCAGCCCACCGCCCAGGGGGGGCTACGGCATGACGACGAAGGGGTTAGAATTTGCATCAGGCGGTACAAGCAAGCCAAAGTATATGGTCCACCATTTTCATCCGGAGGTCCTATAGGCCCCTTGGAGGACATACAGCAACACTGCGCTTCCCGCACTAGATGGTGCCCCGCTTACCGTTGCGCAGTTCGCCAGTTTGCTAACAGTCTCGGTAGGAAAGCGGGTCGCCTACCAAACAAGTCAGAGAAAGACAGGGACAAGTGAGGAGATTACAGGGCAGACATACTGCTATATGTTTAATATTAAGATGAGTGATTCCTGAGCGCCAGGCATCTGAGTGACCCTTAAACGGCCCCTAATGCTGGCCCTGCTGATTGATCACTTTAGAGTTTGCAGTCTATGGGGATATTCTGTCACATGAAGGCCGGCGGCTGTGAGAGTCGCCTTTGGGTACCGCAATGTACACATTCCTTTCAGATCGGAGTAGCAACAGAGACAGCGAGAGCGGGTTTTTCTAACCACGAGATACAACAGGTGAAAAGATGGAAGTCAGGCTCCCTTTTCGGTATGTAAGACAAGATTTACTGTGAGCAGGACGATGCACAGGCGTCCCCCGCCAAGACTCAGCATTCCCCTCTCTTCTCCTAACTACGCTACTCTACTCCTCTTCTCCTCTCCGGCCTCTTCCCTCCTCCGGTTCCCCACTTCCAGTCTCCTTTCCCCCCCCCCTTCTTACATCAGCTGGTTCTTCTTCCACCTCGGCTCCGCCTCCCTTCCCACCTTTCCTCATTACCTTTAAAGTGCTTCTTTATCTTTTACCCCCCCCCCGGTAACAAGGAAGTGTAATTTTTCTTATAGGCACCGGCAGAGCCCCGGGCGGGGTCTTGGGTCAAGCACAATGTTATGGACAGACAAGCGGAGGGTAAGCCAGGAGAAGTGAAAACCTCAGTTTGCGGGATCATGAGGTCCAGTGGAAAACTGCAATAGACTCGACATGGGTGCAGGTGCTCCCAGAGGCAGTGGCCATTTCGAAAGTAGTAACGGATCCAGTGATATTGGTAATACAGGCTGGGAGCGACAAGTTGGTGTCCATAAGGACTCAAGAACTGTTGGTGATCAAAAAGACAGATTAAGAAAAGTTGGATCTCTTTTAACTGCACAGTGATAATATGGTCCGCTACGCTGCCTAAAGTATGCGGCTACAAGCAAAGAAACCCGTCAGCGGTTGAACGCTCCAGGAGACAGGTTAATGCATGAATTGCGTGGCTAGTGGCGGTCAGGAATGGCGTGGTAGCCACCAAGAGATTATACAGAACGATGTGAAAGGTTTCCTAAGCTCGGACGGAAGCAGCTAAAATGAGATAAGGTCGGTTATATTCCTGTCGGACATCCTAGACGGGGTGGAGGAAGGTCAGAAACACGTGTGGGGGGGTCGCAGCTCTGGCTCTGCTTAGAGCAGCTCCTTGGCCGGTGGAAGGGGGAGTTGGTAAAATTCAACCTGTCCAGGACGGCCTAGGCATCGGGCGCCCCTCCTACAGGGCGTCAACCAGGCTAGGTCGGCCAGGGCATCAGGTTTTGCCTCTTCCCAGGACCTAAGGCTGATATGCCGCGCAAGGCCGGTAGGCCGTTCAAGGCTGTTACGCCTTACTAGGCTGATACGCCTCAAGGCTGTTAAGCCTCCAAGTGAGCCGGTAGGCTGTTATGCCCAAAACAACAAAGAGCTGCGGCCAAAATTAATCCACCCCTTTCCATTAATTCCTAACAGTCCCGTCGGTCCCATTGTTAGCGAGCGCCCACGTCCCGCCTTCCATTATAGTTATCGGTTTTGTTGCATGTTTTAATAAAGCTTTGAAACTTACAACGTTGTGGTCTCAATCATTGCACGGCGAGGGGAACCGAGCAGCGGGTATCAGCAGTCTGTCTGTGTCAGGCTTGTATAGCTCAGATGTTGCAGGAAGAGTCCTCAGTTAAGTCTGCTGATATTCGATCTATGATCCGGGAGAAACTGCTTTCCCTAAGAGAGGTGGTTCACCCTCGGGCTCCTACCTACAGGACTGGGATGCCTAAAAGATCGAATATCAGCAGACTTAACTGAGGACTCTTCCTGCAACATCTGAGCAATACAAGCCTGTGTCAGTCTGTGTCAGACGTTTAACATATGACTCAGGAAGGGGCTGCATGCACAGAGTACATTCCTTATGCTTCCTTCAGTCTTATCTAAAATAAGTCAGTCCCTGATATTCAAAAAATAAAGGTGTCCTAAGCGGTCAGTGTCCCTTGGGATATTTATATCCATCGCATATAGGCCAGTGTCTGTAGAAAGAGACATTCGGTAGTTCTCCTGAGTTCTCCTGGGCTCGTCTGCCTTGTAGTGTAGATCTTGGATCTAGTTGGGCTGCCATTTGAGCTCTTCAGCTGTCTCAGTCATCTGCAGAATTTCTGACATTTCTTCTGACCATCACTCCATCTCCAGCTGTGGGAAGCGACTTCGGTCCACAGTAGCTGCATGTTAGAGGGGGAGAGAAAGCTCAAAAATACATGTTATAAAGGGCTTGTCTAAGTGTCAAAACATAAGAAAAAAAACTCTCTCGGGGAATCTATTACCTGGACAACATTTTCATCCATAATCTCATAAAAATGTGTACCATTTTCATAACTATCTATGACATAGTAATACCTAGCAACACAAAAACAAATCACAAAATTTTACATATAACCTTAAGAATATGAGTCACCCCCTTGAGCATCTTATCATCTAATATTACGTATACACACCATCTTTCAAGAAAAAGATATAAAAAGAATATGGCATCAGTTCTTGACTTACATATAAATGAAAAACAATCATCCCTACGAGAAGAGGAAGAGATATACTATATATACAGAAACATTACATTCTTTGGGTTCGTGAAAAACAAATCATCAATTCTAAATCATACAATTATGGTTCATGTCAAATAACTTCTATATAAGGATCTTATATACAATCAAAAATCATTTTCTATTGATTAAAATATCAAAATTAATTGTCACCCAAGATAGTTCATAGAAACAAAAACACAAGATGTACACAATTTATAAATGATATACCCACTCCTAATAGTACCCTAGTAATGTCCTTAAAGCTGGAAACCTACCTAACCAGCGGAGGTCGGCACCCTCTTGAAACACCTGTGGTGCCCCCACTCCACGTCGACTCAACCTATCTGTCCCTAACCTATCCTGATCTTATATACCTTTTTCAGTTTGTTTGTAAAGTGTTGTTTAGCCCATTACCCTCTATAAACGTATATAGAAATTACTCAGTCAACATGTATATATGAGGGTCACTAGATACACTGTCAATAGTCCGTAATTGAAACAGGTCTCAGCAGGTCGGTCAGAGCACAAATAAAGAATATGATACAATGTAAAGTCAAACAAATATAACATATAGTATAACATTAGACAATATAATTACTGTATACTTATCATCAGTGGTCTCTTCTGCTTTTCTGAAATACAGGTCAAAAAGGTAATTGGATATCTGGGAAAACGTCCAATTATTTATTATACAACTACCATATTCTTATTTACATATATATTTACTCATTTACTTACTCACTCTGCTTCAGAACATTTTTAACCAATATATTAGACATCTTATGGTATTCTATATAGGAGAGATAGATCCACACTTACTAGGACATGTTTATAACTGTCCTCTCCTTGTCCGCACCCTATTTGCAATCCTTAAGCCTTGTGGAGTGGCTGCTGCTTCAACTCTTACCTTTCTTAGTTGTGTTGTGCGTGAGAATAATGCAGGATTGTACACAAGGCCTTACCTGTAACCAGGAGCAAACCAGGAAGTATTCATCTGACTACACTCGTGACCGGTTGAGGTGTATGTGGGGCCAAGCAAAGACTATTCTAACTTTTGTTGAAGAGAGATGTCATCATGGCCTGTCCTTTTTCCCCATCCTTCAGCACAACTCCCTTTTTGTTCCTTTAGTGTTTATTTAGTTCTGTCCGGGCAGTCCGATACCGAAGGGGTGCTTAGGCAGCCAGACGTAACAAGGCTGGGATGGATAACCTCCCGCCACTGCCTAGACTAACTTTATTTTAACTTCAAATTGTACCTTGCCCTCTACCTGTAGGGGTCACCTGTAATGACTGTCAGCGTGATTATACCATCCTAGACTGATAACATGGTGTCTACCTCACCGTGATTTACCAATTCTGCATTCAATATGCTTTCCGTTTTTGTAAGAATTGTACTTAGAAGAAGCTCCACCTACTCACAAAAGTGCAAAAACTCTGAATCAATTGCTCTGATTACCTCATGCGAGGATCCTACCGGTGTCCAGCGTAAGATCATCTCTCCTATACGTACATCTGAAATAAAACACTCAAGAATTCGTATTAGCTTCAAAAAAACAGAAATAATATTTATTTAACAAAATTTTTATTACAATTCTCTACTAATTATATTGATAGCTATATACTATGACTGTTTTATGCTTAAACAAAAACCCATTTAAATTCTGTTATAAATATCTCCATTGGCGCTATATTTATAAACTATAACTGTATGATGCTTAACCAAAAACCCCATATATTTCTCCATATATGTCTCCATCCCCCCTTCGCATGAGGGAATCAGAAGATATCAGAGTAAAGATATGTATATATTATTCTTGTATAATCATAACTGGATATATAAACTGGTAGTGGAACGAACTGTGATGTAGTCTCATAGTTAACAGGCCTTTTGGGTGGTGCAAGATGGCTGCCACAGGAAGTTCTGATGGGGAAAACTTCCTCTGAGTCTTACATTCCTAAGATAGGGGGAGGGACACTCTGAGCTGAGGTTTTCTGTCCGAATCTTAAAACAAGTCCATCCGCCACCTGCAGCCAGCGCCATAACAACAAAAAACTACTTTAGAAAACAATGGGATTAGAGTCTGACGATTTAACACACATATACTAAGTATTATTATCTGTTCTCTATGCCTCTTTTAACAACTATTGTTCATCGTACTAACGCCATTTATTTATTTAAATCAGAAAGAGTCTACCTCTGTAACACTTCAGACAGAAACATACAAAAATTATCCTAAATAGCTATCTTAGTGTCTAAAGAATATTAACACAACACAAACAAGAAGACAGTGTCTCAGTATGACTCAATAAAATAGAATAATCCCTGTATGAAAATCAGTAAAACCTAATTCTGTAGGACCTCGAGCAGGAATGTACAAAAACTGTCCAAAATAACTATTATTGCGTCCAATAATAGGCAATATTACTAGCTTCCAACTAGATACACAGTAAACAATTATGATTCTTAATGTTCACAGCCAAAAATGAAAAGAAATTCCTGCCTACCATTCAGAATGTTAAACTTATAGAGATGATTTTTTCATTCCTGCATGTAAAAATGAACACGCAGAATGCAGACTCGATCCTTCCCCTCCCCTACAGTACCTGATGGGTTGGGGAAGAGGAAATATCTGCGCACAATTCTAACCTTGGACGGAATGAATACTGGCAGAGAATGAACACCATGAATCTGCCAAGGGGAATATACACACATTATAAGGTAGCGTTCTTCCTAGGGAATCGTTCACACGTGCTCACATCATGCGTGATACAAAACATACAGTCAACCCTGACATTACATCTCACATCTCAGCATACATATAGTATACACAGAGGCCCCGATTACAGCTTCATTCAACACTATGTGCACCCTTCATATCCTCCTAACGTTATACACACATAACCATATAGCATTACAGCACCCTCCTTTTCCTTTAACGTCCTCATAGCCTTCTAATTGCTTGTTTGCATTTTTAACATACTTCCTCCCTTCTCTTTCACGGACCATATTAATGTGAGACTGTGTTTTTCCTTGAAAAGACGCAACATCTTTAATCACTATTTACCGGTGTCTCTATCCCAGCAAATACTTATGCCACGGTACACCAGTCTTCCCTCCCTCTTGGAGAGGACGCCTGTCCTTATACCAACAGCCTGCGTTCCGTATTAAAGCTAATGCTTCCTAACAAATAATCACAAAACCACAGTCTTCCCTCCCCTCCTTGCTACATACTCCTTCACTTTCTTTACATACTTTCTTTTACTTTCCTCTCTGCCACAAGGTCTCTTGGGGGTAACTTGTTGAGGCTTTGACTGATTAACACCCGTATTATAGCTTAAACCCAAGTCTCTATGCTTCTATCTTGGCTATAAACTGTCCACCCCTCAAGATTACCACTGTCAGCAGGGTTGTATAAAGGGGAGTCAACTGGGATACCTTCAGTGAGCCGGGCATTAAAGTTTATTCTGAACACTCTTAATAACCAAAATTTTTCTACACAGGTGATAATAAAAACTCTAAACGGTATATGTTGAAATGACTAAAGCTTACTTAGTATGCAGAACAATAACCATTGTATTTACCCTAAGGCGGCCCTGGACACACCCAAATCCAATAGCCACTTTTGCACAGCACCTTGCAACCCCATATTAAATATATCTAAACCTCTCTCATTTAAGTGCACTCCATCTGAACGGTATAGTTCTGGAGCAAAACCTTCCAAGTCTGTGTGGCACTGTGAAAAACCACCTACCACCGGCATAAACCGCTCAACAGCTTTGTTGAAGTGTTTCCGATCAGAATCCAGAGAACCTGAACCATCAGAAAACCAATGTAGGTGGGGAATGATTTCTGAAAAAACTATAGCAGTCTCAGGGAACATCGAATGGACAATTTTTATGTCATGTTGAACTTTCCGCACTAAATCTGAAGTACGGACTTTTTCAAGATCATTACCTGCCAAATGGATAATAATAAGATCTGGTACGGGAGAGTGACATATCAAGTCCGCCAGAGTAGAACAAAGAATTCCAGCGCATTCCCCTATGTCTGTACCACCGTATATGGATAAAATCCTTGGGAAAAAGTAAATTTTCTGAATACAGACGTCCGTGGGCCCTCTTTTCTGCCCAATAGATATATGAATGTCCAACAATCCAGACATGCTTCCCAACGGCTCCTGTAGCCGCCATATTACCCCTTATAAAAGGACAATTTTTGGGGAAGACAGTAAGGGTGTCAATACCTTTTTGCTGGGGGTTTCCAAATTAGAAAATTTACTTGATAACTGTAAGCAAAAATACACCTTTACTCAGCATTTGTCTGTCGGTAGATATTTCTGTCTAGTAATTTCCCTTACCTCCACAAAGTCAGCAGAAATAGCAAGCTTCACACCTTGCTGAAATCAGTCAGTCAGAGTCGGTCTGAGGACTGGGACTGGAATGATTGTCACCAAACAGATAAAACATCAAACTGTGTCGGCCCCCTCTACACCTTAGTGGGGCATCAACTGGGTCATATAACTTTCCCGCATATACTTCTTGCAACAAGAATCCTTGCGGATTGACTATCATTAGCTGGGCATGTATATTCTGTCTGAACACCGTGAGTACTGGAGAAGTGCCAGGGATTGCTATATAACCAGTTTCTTCCCGTGCATATGGCACGTCAGTAACACGATTTATTATCCAGCCAGCAGGCGTAATTGCTAGCACTATACCTTGTTTACAAAAGCGGCACGTCATCTGGAGAGAACGGAACAATCTCCTCACTACCAAAATTTACGTAAATTACAAAAACCCTTCCACCACCGCAGCCAGGACTACACTCCATCCTTAGCTTGCGCGGGGTGGGAAAACAATCAGCCGTATCAGAGGCTGGAACACTAGTAGTGGAATAACCCATCGGCCCCACTTTCAGGGGCCGGAAACCATCAGCTCTATCCCCTGGGAATAGAGCCGGACAATCAGGGAAACAGAATCTCCCCACTCAGCCCCGTCTCTCCATTCTCCGTGCTTTCTCTCTTTCTATGTTTTCTATGTACTGAAACTGTAGCAATGATAGCACTGACCTAAACACAGATAAACTCAGGATCAGGTTGCAAGAACACAAATAAGGCAGACAATTAAGGAATTCTCAGGACCGGGTTGATAGGGCTAGGACTTCTCAGATCTGGTCATCTATGTCCGAGTCTGACAGCCAGCTACCTTCATCATCCCTGCACACGGAGATACAGGAGGGTCTTAGGTAAGATAAATAATTTTCTTACCTCTTTGTAGCCTGCAGGTCTACCCCTCGTGTATGGTCCGTCCTGGGAACGAAGGTTCAGTTGTGGCTGTCGTCCCCTGGACATCTTGTCCTAGCACGTTGGGCGCCAACTGTTATGGGTGCCCCCACACATTTCGGGTGAGGCTGTCATCTTAATTGTCTGCTGCCAAATTGGATGCTTTGTCTGGGTGCGTGCACGTCACCGAAAAGAAACCACGCTGACACACTTGTCAATGTAGAGCTTAATGACAAAGACCTTTTATTAAGGGAGTGGTTAGCAGTTTTATACTCATCATTAAAGGGGCATTTCTTAAGGGTGGTTCTAGGTAATTGCTTAATTTTATGCTGAATATACATTTTATTCTGAAAAACATTAAATTATATTCTCTGCGTGTTAGTTAGTTTAACTAGTCTTGAAGTGTACATTTAGTCCGAAGACATTCTGATAAGAGTTTCAGTACGGCTACCTCTAAATCAAAACATTTATATAAAATCTGAGACACAGAAAACCCAAAGGTGGGAGGGAAGAAGGAGAGAGAGCTTAGCTAGGGGAAAATGCAAGGCCAAGGCTTTTTCCCTACAACCAGGCCTCAAGCCTGTACTAAAAGATTTCTGAATAGGCTCTAATATGAATTATTAACTATTTATTGCCATAACACCTCGTCTTCCTCATCTGATGATGAAGGGAAGTCCTGTTTTCCGCTTGAAAGCATGGAGAATCTGGTTAAGTCCATTTGTCACACTATGGGGGTTCCAGACTCTAGGGAAACTCGATCGGCCCAGGAGATTATGTTCACGGGTCTCTCGGAGAAGAGGAGACGCTCTATCCCCGTGGTGGCGGCCCTCAAGGATCTGGTTTATCGTGAGTGGGATAAGCAGGATAGACGTGGCTCACTTCCTTCTTCCAAACGCCGGTATCCCTTCGATGACGTGGATTTGACTACTTGGTCTAAGGTTCCTAAGGTGGATGCAGCGGTCGCCTCCACATCCAAACGTTCCACCCTGCCAGTGGAGGATGCAGGATTATTAGCAGACCCACTGGACCGCAAGGCCGAGATGTTACTCAAGCGGTCTTGGGAATCTTGTACGGGGGCCTTCAAGCCGGCTATTTCTGCTACCTGTACGGCCAGATCAATGTTGGTCTGGGTGGATCAACTAGAGGATCAGATTAAGTCGGGGATATCCCGGGAACAGTTGTTGTCTTCCATTCCATTAATTAGAGGTGCCTCAGCTTATCTCGCGGATGTTTCAGCGGACTCCTTGCACCTTGCGGCTTGTTCTGCAGGACTGACCAATTCTGCTTGTCGGGCCCTGTGGCTTAAGGGCTGGAAGGGGGATGCCCAATCAAAATCCAAATTGTGTACACTCCCTTTCCGTGGTGAGTACCTGTTCGGTGCGGAACTAGATGATATTCTGGCCAAGGCAGCTGACCGTAAGAAGGGGTTCCCTAATCCAACTGTTCCTTCCTATAGAAGAGCCTTCAGGAGACGTCCGTTTGGACAGAAGAGGTCGTACCAGGAGCCCCGGGACCGTTGGGAACCCAAGGAGGGTAAACAACGGGGTGCCCTGTTTGGGGGGGTCCTCCTTTAAGCCTGGTAGAAAATTCCAGTAGTTCGGAGCTCCAAGTAGGTGGTAGATTGACAAAGTTCTTACATCGCTGGAAAAATGTCACCTCCAATCCCTGGATTTTGCGGTTGATCGCCTCTGGTCTTCCTCTGGACTTTACCCGTACTCCTCCTGATTCCTTTGTACTCACTTCTCCTCCGTCTCATCATGCCCTTGCCCTGAGATTGGAAATTCAGTCCCTATTGTCTAAAAATGTTCTTGTTGAGGTTCTGGTGGGCCAGGAAGAGAAAGGATTTTACTCCCCCTTGTTCCTGGTTTCTAAGCCCGATGGGTCTTATCGGACGATTATTAATTTGAAGAAGTTAAATTCCTTCCTGGTCCTTCAAAACGGAATCTATTCATTCCCCAATCAAATTATTGTTTCCTAGATGCTTCATGGCAGTCTTGGACCTAAAGGATGCTTATTACCATCTCGCCATCCACACCGATTACCAACGGTTTCTTCGGTTGGCGGTCGTCTGGGAGGGACGGATTCGGCACTTTCAGTTTGCAGCGATGCCCTTTGGTCTTTCGATGGCTCCTCGAGTCTTCACCAAATTGATCTCCGAGGTGATGGCCTATTTGCGGCAGCAGGACACTCTCATTGTGCCTTATTTGGACGATTTTTTGGTCGTGGGTGCCTCCTCCGCGCAGTGTAGGACTCGTCTGTCTAATGCCATCTCGTCTTTACAGGCCTTGGGATGGATCATCAACCTAGGGAAGTCCAGACTGTCTCCGGTGACTCGCCAGTCCTTTTTGGGTCTCCTCCTCAACTCAGGTCAGCTGTGCCTCCTCCCAGACGACAAGAAGTCGCTTATCAGGGCTAGGGTCCAACAGGCTATTGCACGCCCGTCCATGTCCTTGCGGGAGGCCATGTCCCTGTTGGAGTCTCTTTCGTCTTGCATTCCCGCAGTTCAGTGGGCACAGTTTCATACTCGCCCATTGCAACAAGCGGTGTTGCAGGCGAAGGTCTCTTTGCAGGGTCGGCTTCAGGGTCACCTTACGTTGTCCCCGGAGGTAGTGGGGTCCCTGGCCTGGTGGTTGGACCTTCGTACGCTTTCTAGGGGGGTCCCCTGGGTGATTCGCCCGTCTCGGATCATTCTGACCGACGCTAGCCCTGACGCGTGGGGGGCTCACCTGGGGTCCTGTTTAGCTCAGGGGCGGTGGTCCGTGGAGGAATCCTCCGACTCTTCCAACTTGCGTGAATTGAAGGCCATCAACCTTGCTCTTCGTTATTTTCTCCCACAGCTACGAGGCAAGCATGTTCGGATTTCGTCAGACAACACCACTTCTATGGCCTAAATCAACAAACAAGGCGGTACTCGATCTCGGACTCTGCTGTCTACGGCGGTGGCCATTCTCGACCTAGCAAAGACCAACCTGCTGTCGCTCTCGGCCCTCCATATCAGGGGTGTCGACAATTCCACTGCAGACTTTGAGTCGCCATTCCCTCCACCAGGGCGAATGGGTCCTCTGTCACCAGACCTTCCGGAAGTTTGTTGCCTTGTGGGGGCTTCCGGTCATCGATCTGTTCGCAACCCCTGCCAACAGGCAGGTCCGCCGGTTTGCCTCCCTGAACGTGAGGGATTCCCTGGAGATGGTGGACTCCCTCCAATTCCCTTGGGCTTTCCGTCTCGCTTATGCATTCCCGCCAATGAACTTGCTTCCGGTGGTGATCAGGAAGATCAGGGACGAGGGGGCGAGGGTGATCCTTATCGCCCCGTTCAGGCCCAGGAGACCATGGTTTTCCCGGCTCAGAGCCATGTCTGTGTCCGATCCCTGGATTCTTCCCTCTGTTCCAGACATGCTCTCGCAGGCTCCATGCCGTCACCCTCGGGTGAAGGGCCTCCACTTGACGGCGTGGAACTTGAAAGGTGCCTATTGAAATTGCGTGGCTTTTCGGACAGTCTTATCTCCACTCTCCTCAGTAGGAAAGGGGTTACCACTCGGATTTATGGTAGGGTCTGGAGGAAGTTCCTTC
The DNA here is from genome assembly GCA_033576535.1 of Allobates femoralis. Taxonomy (NCBI): domain Eukaryota; kingdom Metazoa; phylum Chordata; class Amphibia; order Anura; family Aromobatidae; genus Allobates; species Allobates femoralis. Next base: position 427,021,225 of record JARQOC010000002.1, on the reverse strand, counting down.
AGTTCCATACGGCTCCTATTTCTCCGGTTGTGCCCATCCCTTCTATCCGGGAGTTCCTTCAGAAAGGTCGAGAGTTGGGTCTTTCTGTGAATACCCAGGGCCGCAGCATCCATGAGGCGACATGAAGTGTCAGCCTCAGGCGGCGAGCCCTGCTGGTAGACATGGGGCGGCGTCTTCAGGAGCGCCTGGTGGTAGTGCGGCCCCCTGCAGATGCCGCTCCTACAGTCCTGGCCGCCGACGCTGCGACCAGGCTTGGCGTATCTGGGGCTGCTGGCGGGGCATCTGCCCCAGGCTCAGCAGACTCCTGCCGCAGCGGCCGCGGTCTCCAAACACCAAACACCCCCCCTCCAGTGTGGCAGTGTGAGCTGTCTGAGCGGCAGCGGCCGCGGTCTCCAAACACCCCCCCCCCCGGTGCGGCTGTGTGAGCCGGCTGTGTGAGCCGCCTTCATGCTTCACTGTGCCTCGCGCTGACAGGACCTGTGATGATGTCAAAGGAGGGGAGGAGTCAGGCGGGTCACATGATCAGCTCCTCAGTATGCAGCCAGGACTCCACCATGGTGCTGGATGAGGTGAAGTTTATGTGTGGGGCTGAGGCTTTACAGTGTAAATTAATGTAGCAGAGCTGTGTATGTATGAGGTATATGGAGTGGAGCTGAGTGTTCAAGGTGTACAGAGTGGAGGTGCGTGTGTATGAGGTGTATGGAGTGAAGCTGTGTATGTACGAGGTGTGCGGAGCGGAATCGGTGTGTGTATGAGGTGTGCGGAGCGGAGCCGTGTGTGTATGAGGTGTACAGAGCGGAGCCCTGTGTGTACGAGGTGTACAGAGTGGAGCCGTGTGTGTACGAGGTGTACAGAGTGGAGCCCTGTGTGTACGAGGTGTACAGAGTGGAGCCGTGTGTGTACGAGGTGTACAGAGTGGAGCCGTGTGTGTACGAGGTGTACAGAGTGGAGCCCTGTGTGTACGAGGTGTACAGAGTGGAGCCGTGTGTGTACGAGGTGTACAGAGTGGAGCCCTGTGTGTACGAGGTGTACAGAGTGGAGCCCTGTGTGTACGAGGTGTACAGAGTGGAGCCGTGTGTGTACGAGGTGTACAGAGTGGAGCCGTGTGTGTACGAGGTGTACAGAGCGGAGCCCTGTGTGTACGAGGTGTACAAAGTGGAGCCGAGTGTGTACGAGGTGTACAGAGTGGAGCCGTGTGTGTACGAGGTGCACAGAGTGGAGCCGTGTGTGTACGAGGTGTACGGAGCAGAGCCGAGTGTGTATGAGGTGTACGGAGCAGAGCCGCGTGTGTACGAGGTGTACAGAGCGGAGGCGTGTGTGTACGAGGTGTATAGAGTGAAGCCACGTGTGTACATTGTGGAGCTGAGAGTGTACAAGGTGTACGGAGCGGAGCCGCGTGTGTACGAGACGTACGGAGCGAAGCCGAAGTGTACAAGGTGTATGGAGCAGAGCCGAGAGTGTACAAGGTGTACGGAGCGGAGCCGCGTGTGTACGAGGCATACGGAGCAGAGCCGTGTGTGCGAGGCTTTCGCAGCGGAGCCCAGTGTGTACGAGGTGTACGAAGCGGCGCCACGTGTGTACGAAACGGAGCCACGTGTGTACGGTGTGTACAGAGCGAAGTCATATGTGTACGAGGTGTACAGAGCAGAGCCACATGTGTACAACGTGTACGGAGCAGAGCCGCTTGTGTACGAGGTGTATGGAGCAGAGCCGCTTGTGTACGAGGTGTACGGAGCAGAGCCGTGTGTGTACGAGGTGTACAGAGCGGAGGCGTGTGTGTACGAGGTGTATAGAGTGAAGCCACGTGTGTACATTGTGGAGCTGAGAGTGTACAAGGTGTACGGAGCGGAGCCGCGTGTGTACGAGACTTACGGAGCGAAGCCGAGTGTGTACAAGGTGTATGGAGCAGAGCCGAGAGTGTACAAGGTGTACGGAGCGGAGCCGCGTGTGTACGAGGCGTACGGAGCAGAGCCGTGTGTGCGAGGCTTTCGCAGCGGAGCCCAGTGTGTACGAGGTGTACGAAGCGGCGCCACGTGTGTACGAAACGGAGCCACGTGTGTACGGTGTGTACAGAGCGAAGTCATATGTGTACGAGGTGTACAGAGCAGGCCACATGTGTACAACGTGTACGGAGCAGAGCCGCTTGTGTATGAGGTGTATGGAGCAGAGCCGCTTGTGTACGGAGCAGAGCCGTGTGTGTATGAGGTGTGCAGAGCGGAGGCGTGTGTGTACGAGGTGTATAGAGTGAAGCCACGTGTGTACATTGTGGAGCTGAGAGTGTACAAGGTGTACGGAGCGGAGCTGCGTGTGTACGAGACGTACGGAGCGAAGCCGAGTGTGTACAAGGTGTATGGAGCAGAGCCGAGAGTGTACAAGGTGTACGGAGCGGAGCCGCGTGTGTACGAGGCGTACGGAGCAGAGCCGTGTGTGCGAGGCTTTCGCAGTGGAGCCCAGTGTGTACGAGGTGTACGAAGCGGCGCCATGTGTGTACGAAACGGAGCCACGTGTGTACGGTGTGTACAGAGCGAAGTCATATGTGTACGAGGTGTACAGAGCAGAGCCACATGTGTACAACGTGTACGGAGCAGAGCCGCTTGTGTACGAGGTGTATGGAGCAGAGCCGCTTGTGTACGAGGTGTACGGAGCAGAGCCGCTTGTGTATGAGGTGTATGGAGCAGAGCCGCTTGTGTACGAGGTGTATGGAGCAGAGCCGCTTGTGTACGAGGTGTACGGAGCAGAGCCGTGTGTGTGTACGAGTTGTACGGAGCAGAGCCGCTTGTGTACGAGGCGTACGTGGTGTACGGAGCTGAGTATGTACTAGGTGTACGGAGCGGAGCCATGTGTGTACCAGTGGTGGCCCCCCCGAGAATGCCGCTCCTATAGTCCCGGCCGCCTCTGCCGGCAGCATTCTTCTCCCAAGTCCTTGCCGCCGCTGTCCACCCCTCTGCAGCTCAGCACGGCGGGGAACAATGATGTACGGAGCAGAGCCGAGTGTGTATGAGGTGTACGGAGCAGAGCCGAGTGTGTATGAGGTGTACGGAGCAGAGCCGCGTGTGTACGAGGTGTACAGAGCGGAGGCGTGTGTGTACGAGGTGTACGGAGCAGAGCCGAGTGTGTATGAGGTGTACGGAGCAGAGCCGCGTGTGTACGAGGTGTACAGAGCGGAGGCGTGTGTGTACGAGGTGTTTGGAGTGAAGCCACGTGTGTACATTGTGGAGCTGAGAGTGTACAAGGTGTACGGAGTGGAGCTGCGTGTGTACGAGACGTACGGAGCGAAGCCGAGTGTGTACAAGGTGTACGGAGCGGAGCCGCGTGTGTACGAGGCGTACGGAGCAGAGCCGTGTGTGCGAGGCTTTCGCAGCGGAGCCCAGTGTGTACGAGGTGTACGAAGCGGCGCCACGTGTGTACGAAACGGAGCCACGTGTGTACGGTGTGTACAGAGCGAAGTCATATGTGTACGAGGTGTACAGAGCAGAGCCACATGTGTACAACGTGTACGGAGCAGAGCCGCTTGTGTACGAGGTGTATGGAGCAGAGCTACTTGTGTACGAGGTGTACGGAGCAGAGCCGCTTGTGTACGAGGTGTATGGAGCAGAGCCGCTTGTGTACGAGGTGTATGGAGCAGAGCCGCTTGTGTACGAGGTGTACGGAGCAGAGCCGTGTGTGTACGAGTTGTACGGAGCAGAGCCGCTTGTGTACGAGGCGTACGTGGTGTACGGAGCTGAGTGTGTACTAGGTGTACGGAGCGGAGCCATGTGTGTACCAGTGGTGGCCCCCCCGAGCATGCCACTCCTATAGTCCCGGCCGCCTCTGCCGGCAGCATTCTTCTCCCAAGTCCTTGCCACCGCTGTCCACCCCTCTGCAGCTCAGCACGGCGGGGAACAATGATGTCATCACTTAGCGCCACTGTGCTGAGACGTGCAGAGCGGCAGAGGAGATGCTGAGGAGAAGAGGTATTTACTTTTTATTTTTTTAATAGTTTTTTTTAGTGAGTACACTGATGGGAAACTATGTAATGTACAATATAATATAGGACAATGGGGGTGCAATATACTATATGGAGAACTATTGTGGCCCATTATATTATATGGAAGACTATGGGGGTGCATTATACTATAAGGAAGGCTATAGGGGATGCATTATACTATATGGAGGACTATGAGGGTGCATTATACTATATGGAGGACTATGGGGGTCCAATATGCTGTATGGAGAGCTATGGGGGTGCAGTATGCTATATGGAGGACTGTGGGGGTTCATTATGCTATATGGAGGACTGTGGGGTGCATTATACTATTTGGAGGACTGTGGAGGTGCATTAATCTATATGGTGGACTGTGGGGGTGATTATTCTATATGGAGGACTGTGGGGCTGCATTATTCTATATGGAGGACTGTGGGGTGCATTATACTACATGGAGGAGTGTGGGGGTGCATTATTTTATATCAAGTACTGTGGGGGTGAATTGTTCTCTATGGAGTTCTTGGGGGTACAATATGCTATTTGGAGGACTACGGGGTGCAATATACTATATGGAGGACTGTGGGGGTGCGTTTTTCTATATCGAGTACTGTGGGGGGTGCATTCTATTTTATAGAAGACTATGGGGGTGCATAATATATGGAGGAATGCGGTATACTATGTGGAATACTATGGGGGTGTATTATATTATATGGAGCAAATTATACTATTTGGAAGCCATTATAATATTTGGAGGGCTCTGTGGGAGGCATGATAATACTTGGAGGCTACAAGGGAGCCTTTATACTTTATGAAGGGCTATTTGAGGGCTGTGTACATAGGTCCATTTTACTACATGGAGGGCTGGGCGGCGGTCATAGTTGGGGATCATGCTGTACTGGGGTAGTTGCAGGAGGTGCAGTAGGGTCATCATACTGTGCGTGTGGAGGAATGCACTGTGGGGGATCATACAGTGTTTGTGGGGCACTTTTGTTGGCATCACACTTTAGAGGGGCAATGAAAGGGGAATCTAGGGGCTTCAGTAGGAGGAAAATTACTTTGTAAAGGCTGACATATTGTGAGAGATGTACCTATGTGACCCAGCCAAATATTGCTTTTGTTGGGGGGTGCCCAATTAGAACTTCTGCTATGGGGCCCTATGATTTCTATGATGCAGGATGCATTGTCCCTCTGCTGCAGGACTGATTGGCCATAACTTAGGCTGGTTTCAGATTTGCATTTGTGTCTGCATGCGCAGGGCATGCAAACGCAGGGCAAACGCTGCCATACTGATGTGAACGCAGAGGAGATTCTCATCAGTATGGTGCTCGGCCAGCCAATCAGTGATCTCGACGGCGGCCGGGAGGCGGAGATCTGTGGCGGAGATCCTCCACCTCCCAGCCGCCGCCGACGAAATTTCAATGTGATCCGCAGCGTTCTCCTGCGCCGCCATGCGGAGGACAGTGCGGATCCATTGAGATCCATGCATTGTTTGTGCACTCGCGGGCACTTGCTGATAAAACAAGCACCTGTGAACGCACAAAAAATGCAACATGTTGCATTTGGAGGGCGGAGGAGAGCGTATAAATTATGCGCATCCAAACGGAACCGTTCCCATGTTAAACATAGGAACGCAGCGTTTGGCTGCGTTCTGTTACGCTTGCGTTCCGAATGCAAATGTGAAACCACCCTTACACAACAGGTCCAGTGCTGCCCCTCGGTACATTCAGGCATCCAGCCATCTTTCTCCTGAGCAGCGGTTGGTCGGTGGTGCTCTTCCCCCTTCCTGCTCCCATATCCTTTGCTCAACCCAATAGGAAGGACCCTGTTATTAATTACATAAAGACAGCCCCGTGTGTGGCGCTTGTGATTGGCTAAGCAATTCGGGAGTAAGTGTGGTCTGTTGGATGGAGAAGAAGCGCCATTTTACCAACTTAGTGCAGTGGCGGCTTGTTGATGCTCAGACTGCAGGTCTTTACCTGTGTTGTGTGGAAGGTGCGGCATGGCGACTTGTCTGAATATTCAGTGCCAGGCAGCGGTCCAGAGTTTTGCAGGCGTGTGCCAGAGGTTGGCAATCAGTTCTGCCTGCAGGACCACGGCTCTGCCAGTTGTCATTATGTGTCTAAATGCTTGTGCCAAGCTGCCATTGCCATTAATGATCCTTGTTCTGGATTCTTCTGTGTGGTTCTTGTATGTGCGTGTGATGGTGCAGACATCTTTGTGTGGACATCTTTTTTTTCTGTTTCAGTAAACTAAAATGTCCACTATTTGCTCATTTTTACAGGATAAATATAAATCTGTAGGAACCAGATTTATTTTTATCAATTTAAATTTTTATCTAGCGGGGGGGGGGGGGGGGGCGCCGTTTTGCAGTTCGCCTCAGGCAGCAGAGAGGCTAGGTTCACCCCTGTGAATACCCTTAAGGTCCATGTTTCTGCCTTAGGGGCTTTGTATGGGTCGGATGTCGCGGGGGACAGATGGGTCTCACGGTTTATAGCGGCTTGTGAGCGTAGTGCCCCGGTTCATATTGCTCGGGTGGCCCCGTAGGATTTAAATCTGGTCCTGGATGTCCTGATAGAGGCCCCCTTTGAGGCAGCCTCCGTTAGGTCCCTGTCTCTCAAGACTGCACTGCTAGTGGCCCTCACTTCTGCTAGACGGGTTGGGGATCTTCAGGCTTTGTCTATTGATCCTCCTTTTCTGTCCATCCTTCTTGTCATGAAACCGGATCCCTCCTACCTCCCTAAAGTCGCTTCTCGGTTTCATAGAAGTCAGGAGATTTTCTTCATCCAACTTCTCCTGAGGAGCAGAGGTTCCATACGTTAGATGTCAGGAGATTAGTATTGCACTACGTTGATAGGACCAGCGCTTCTAGGGAGAGTAGGGCTCTGTTTATGTCCTTTCAAGGTCCCAGAAGGGGGTTTGCCGTTTCTAAAAGCATGTTGTCTAGATGAATCCGGGATGCCATATGCCTGGCCTACTCAGTGAAGGGACATAGTCCTTCGGAGGGTGTACGAGCACATTTTGCTAGGGCCATGGCTTCTTCACGGGCTGAACGGGCTGCCGTCTCCATTGACTCGATATGTAAGGCTGCAACTTGGTCTTCCCCTTCTACCTTCTATAACCACTATCGCCTGGATTTGTCTTCTGACTCTGACTTGGCTTTCGGGAGATCTGTCCTCAGCACTGTTGTCCCGCCCTAGTCTTGCTCTCTGCAATTCTCTCATGTGGGTGCTGTCGTGGCGAGAAGAAAATACATGATTACTTACCGGTAATTGTTTTTTATGGAGTCCACGACGGCACCCACTCACTTGCCTCCCTCATTTTTGGCACGTTTTTGGTGATTTGATCCACTTGCCTCGTACGAGGGTTGTTGGTTTTGCTGGTTGTTGTATGTATATGGTATATTATGCTTCTCTTAACTATGCGGTTCCTCTCATGCTCTGTAAAACAAACTGAGGGAGCGAGGGGGACCGCCCCTTTTTATCTGTAGGTTTCCTGTCCTGGTGGGCGGATCCCCTCTCTCATGTGGGTGCTGTCGTGGACTCCATAAAACACAATTACCAGTAAGTAATCATGTCTATTTGGCTGAAAAAGGGGTATATAGAAAAAGAGAAGCAATCAAGAAATTTGACAATATCTGGAGACCCTGGTTGAATGTTCCAGGCCTACCATCTGTAGTACACCTGAGAGTTAGTATATGGCAATTTATGACTTCATGAACACTAGTGATATAATTCCAGGCTAAATGGTATGGGTATGGTCATTATACATACAAACTCATTATAAGAGCTGAATGGTTGATGTTCCAATACAGACTTCTCTGGAATGTTATTGGGGGGAGGGTGGAGTTGGATTACTTTGCTAAAATTAAAAGGAATCAAATTATTGGAGATGACAACTTTATTGTATTTCAATAATTTATGATACCATGTGACATTGAAAATTATTTGTTTCACTGATCTTTCTTTGTAAAAATTATAGTGTAATTTTCTTTAAAAAAAAAAATCTGATAATTTTTATTAAGGGTTTTGCTACCCTATATGATAGCAGCATGATGTAGGGGCAGAAACTCTGATTCCAGCAATATATACGGTAACTTAATATTGCATTTTTTTTTAAAATAAAATCACTTTTCAAGCAGTTCACTGAAATACTAACATGCATAAGCAGAATAAGGAAAAAATACATGTTGTCAGAGGGAGCGCTGGCTGCAGGGAACACAAGGACAAAGGGATTAGTTTACTTAACTGTTTGTCTAGATATCCACAACGCGTTTCGACGGCAGATCGCCATCTTCCTCAGGGGAGGAAGACTGTGATCCGCCGTTGAAACGCGTTGTGGATAACAATTTAGATATCCACAACGCTTTTCAAAGGCGGATCACAGTCTTCCTCACCTGAGGAAGATGGCGATCTGCCGTCGAAACGCATTGTGGATATCTAAATAAACAGTTAAGTAAACTAATCCTTTTGTCCTTGTGTTCCCTGCAGCCAGCGCTCCCACTGACCACATATATTTTTTCCTTATTGTATCCTCCCCCCTTCCGGGGGTTTGTGGTGGAGCCGCATAGTGTGCAGGAATCCTGGACACAGCCATCCAGGACCTGTTGTGACTTAATCCCTGCTGACGTGGTGTCAGCTGATCGGCCCTCCGATACCACGTGACCATGGAATGAGGAAGTAGATACGGAGGTGATCTGTGCGACAGCGCCGCACAAACCACAACCACGCTGATAACCGGTGTTGTGCTAGGCAAGCACAACACTAACAGGTGAGAGGCTTCAACACCTCCACCACTAATTGACCCCACTAGACCACCGGTGTACCTCTCAATTGTGCCCTCTCGTCTTTTGTTTTTCATGCATAAGCATCAAGCTGTGTGACAGTTAGTCAGAACGGATTTGGAGCTGAAGGAGGGCTCAGGACTAAGCTGCAGGAGACTGGAGGCGACTGAGAAATAACACCGGAACCCGGTGCCCGGTGACAACAGAGGCTGACCGGGTCCGTGATTACTGACATACCTGAGAGACCAACCAGGTATAAGGAGGAAGGAGTCCCACGTGAAAGGCCAGCTTACGGAATCACTAAGGGACTGGGTCGACGGACAGGGTACCGACCCTGTAAAGTGGTTGAAGACTACAACCCTGACCACAGATTAACCGGTGATGTGAAGGGTCTCTATGCCCGTCCTAACAGACCAAAAGGAACTCAGGAAAGGCCTTATATAGGACTTGGGGGGGAAAAAGAGAGAGAGAACCCCTTGACAAAGTCCACGACTGCTGGCCCTGAGGAAGAGGTCAAGACAGAGAGAGACCCAGAAAGGCCTAAAGAAAGGGGGTGCTTAGTGAGCCAATTCCTGCATCCCCATTAGCACCCAGGGCCGGGACGATAGGTAGGCGACCCTAGGCGATCGCCTAGGGCGCCATCTTGTGGAGGGCGCATTGCCCGCCCCAGGAGGGTCCCGTGCTGACCGCCGGCGGCCGCGCCGGCCAGAGAGGAGGGAGAGGGGACTTCCTGTCCTGCAGCTCTGCCCGGTGCTCGCCCCTCCTCTCCTCCAACATGGGGCCTATGGAGCGCGGATCCGAGGAAACAGCTGAGTTCCTCGGACCCGATCTTAGTGTACTGAGCATGCTCAGTACACTAAAATCGCTCTGTGCCATAATATCACTTCTGCAATGTATATTCATACATTGCAGAAGTGATATCCTGTGAAATGAAAGGGTTAAAAATAAAAAAATCATTATCCTCACCTCTCCACGATCCAGCGATGCCTCCAGCGCTCGGCTCTGTGCTTCCAGGACCTGGCCTGACGTCACAGTTGAGTCACATGACCGGTTACCGCGGTAACCGGTCATGTGACTGTGACATCACGCCAGGTCCTGTGCATCAGAAGAAGAGAAGCTGGAAGCAGCGCGGGTGTCGTGGAGAGGTGAGAATGAAGATTTTTTTTATTTTTTAAGCTCTGCAGAAGGAGGACAAAGAGGGGGGCAAAGAGGGTCTGCAAAGAGGGGGGCAAAGAGGGGGTGCAAAGAGGGGCTGCAAAGAGGGGGTCCAAAGAGGGGGGCAAAGAGGGGGTGCAAAGAGGGGGTGCAAAGAGGGGGTCCAAAGAGGGGGTGCAAAGAGGGGGGCAAAGAGGGTCTGCAGAGAGGGGAGCAAAGAGGGGGTCCAAAGAGGGGCTGCAAAGAGGGTCTGCAGAGTGGGGAGCAAAGAGGGGAGCAAAGAGGGTCTGCAAAGAGGGGAGCAAAGAGGGGGTCCAAAGAGGGGCTGCAAAGAGGGGGGCAAAGAGGGTCTGCAAAGAGGGGGACAAAGAGGGTCTGCAAAGAGGGGGGCAAAGAGGGGCTGCAAAGAGGGGAGCAAAGAGGGGGGCAAAGAGGGTCTGCAAAGAGGGGGACAAAAAGGGTCTGCAAAGAGGGGAGCAAAGAGGGGGTCCAAAGAGGGGCTGCAAAGAGGGGCTGCAAAGAGGGCTGCAAAGAGGGGGGCAAAGAGGGGCTGCAAAGAGGGGGGCAAAGAGGGCTGCAAAGAGGGGGGCAAAGAGGGTCTGCAAAGAGGGGAGCAAAGAGGGGGTCCAAAGAGGGGCTGCAAAGAGGGGGGCAAAGAGGGCTGCAAAGAGGGGCTGCAAAGAGGGGGGCAAAGAGGGGCTGCAAAGAGGGCTGCAAAGTGGGGGGACAGAGGGGAGACAGAGGGCAGACAGAGGGGAGAAGGGTGACAGGAGGGGGACAAGGTGACAGGAGGAGCAGGGAGAGGATCCAAACTGATGCTGCAAAACATCGGGATCGGATGCCTATTTGGCATCCGATTGCAGTCATCAGTTTGGATCAGTTGCTGTCCGAGGGGTGCTGCAAAAAGTCTGATCCCCTCGGACAGCACAAAAACGCTGTGTGAAAGCAGCCTTATTTGGCACGGATCAGGTCGGATCCAATTCGGTCCGATTTGACCCGCTGTGCCAAAAATCGAAGCAGGCTGCGATTTTGGGCACAGCAAAAAATCGGCCAGAATCGGATCCGACAAAAATCGGATGCCAATAAGGCCAAATCCGATGTGATCCGTGCCCATAGGATAACATGGGGCCAAAATCTGATTCGTGGCTGTCCGTTTTACAACGGACAGCCACGGATCACAGAAAAATGCAGTGTGAAAGCAGCCTTACAGCAGACGCACGGTGACGGCGTCCGCGGTGAGTGTGCAAAGGCGCGCTTCCCCCCCCGGCCCCCGCATACTGGGCCCTGTATACACCACTGGGCCCTGTATACACCACTGGGTCTTGTATACACCACTAGGCCCTGTATACACCACCACTGGGCCCTGTATACACCACCACTGGGCCTGCTGTATATACTGCTGGGGCCTGTATATACCACTGGGGCTGCTGTATATACTGCTGGGGCCTGTATATACCACTGGGGCTGCTGTATAACCCCTGGGGCTGCTGTATTACCCCTGGGGCTGCTGTATTACCCCTGGGGCTGCTGTATAACCCCTGGGGCTGCTGTATAACCCCTGGGGCTGCTGTATTACCCCTGGGGCTGCTGTATTACCACTGGGGCTGCTGTATTACCACTGGGGCTGCTGTATTACCACTGGGGCTGCTGTATTACCACTGGGATCTTTATATACCACTGGAGAGGCTGCTGTATACCACTTTGCTGGGGGCTGTATACCTGTGCTGGAGTCCACCCTCGGCTTATACACGAGTCAATAGGTTTTCCCAGGTTTTGGGGGCAAAAGTAGGGGGGTCGGCTTATACACAGGTCGGGTTATACACGAGTATATATGGGTAGTAATCCTACAATGTCTGCTGGACATGGTATGAGGAGGTTTATGGCTCAGTCAGTACACACTCCATAATTCATGGTAAGGGGAGGGTTTATGGCTCAGTACACACTCCATACTTCTTGTTATTAACCAGTTAATGCTCTCTTGTCCACCGCACTGCAGTTTCAAAAGAGGACAACAGCGAGACAAGCAGCAACATGGCATCAGAGAGTCCCTGACCTCGAAATAGAAGATCCTCAGATCCTGGTGTTGTGACATAATATTAAGAATAATACTTTTTGCATTTATATTACACTATGAACTTCACAGCACTTTACATACATCATGAACACTGTCCCCATTGGGGCTCACAATGTAAACAACCTATCAGTATGTCTCTGTAGTGTGGTTGGACGAACCTTTTATAGGTCCCCGTTAAATTAAATTTACTTTCAAAGTATGCTGACATTTTTATTCCCAGACATATTTCGGGGGGGGGGGTGGGGGTGGCGCCGTTTGCCTTACCTGCCTAGGGCACCAAAATGCCTTGTCCCGGCACTGTTAGCACCAATAACATGTAATATCACCAGCTCAGGGATCATCCTAGCCCTGTGGAGGGTTTTTCATCCTGCTGCATCCCAACATCATCCCCTGAAGCTGAGATAAGCAGTGGTGGTCATATCCGGCCGCATCCCACAGGTGGAGTCACTGACAAACTCTTATTTGTATTTTTATTTTTTTTTCCCTTTTTAATTGCGGTCCCTCCAGGGCCATGGAACCGTTCCATGGCCACCACCGTGACATCTCCCTGAAAGCAGAGAATAAGGACCGGTCCTGAGTAACCCATAGCCCTGAGGGCGATACAAAAATCTTATACAAAAAATAATTATATAATATACTAGCTGTAGTCCCCGGCGTTGCCCGGGATGGTCACTAACTGTTCTTAGCTATAACAAAATAGAATGGGTTAACAAAGTCTTTCTTTTCTCTGCTGAAATACACAGGCTGCAAGTGTAATACATGGCTATAAATGTGCTCCTCATGTAATACAGGGGCTATATGTTGGCACGGGCTGTAATAGAGGAGCTATGTGAGGCACAGGATGTAAGTGTAATACAGGGGCTATGTGTGGGCTCCTGGTGTAATACAGGGGCAATATGGGGCACAGGTTCTCATAGAGAGGCTAGGTGAGGCTTCACATGTAATACAGGGGCTATGTTTTGGCTCCTGGTGTAATACAGAGCCTATGTGAGGCCTCCTGTTGTAATACTGGGGACTGTGTGTGGCCTCCTGCTGTAATACTGGGGACTGTATGTAGCCTCCTACTGTAATACTGGAGGCTGTGTGGCGTCCTCCTGCAATACTGGGGACTGTGTATGGCCTTCTGCTTTATACTGGGGGCTATGTGCAGGCTCCTACTGTATACTGAGGGCTGTATGTGGTCTTCTGCTGTATACCAGGGGCTGTGTACGAGCTCTTGCTATGTACTGAAGGCTGTGTACGGACTTCTGCTGTATACTGGGGGCTAGGGTGCTACACGCATCACTATTGTACTTCTTTTGTCTCTATGGATCTGTCCCTGTGTGCTAATCACATGACCTATCACATGATCTTTCAAAAGTTGGGTTGGGGGAACCCTTGCCTTCTAAACAGCCCGGGGCCCTCTCTACTTTTAATCTGCTCCTGGTCCTCACTGAGATCAGTTTTGTACTTTGTCCAATTCCCAGGGAATTTGAAATGTTACAGGTTGTTACAAGAATAACTAAGAAATGTTTTAGTCGCTTAGGTGTTTGCATGGCTCCTGCTTCACTGAGAGTCATATCCCAGTTGCGGCTTTTTCCAAAAAAATCCTGGTCTTCGGCAAGCTTCCCTGAATATTTCTCAGACATGCATAAGCTGTGTTACACTATGAATGCTTTTTGTTGCCTATAGTAACTAGTCAGAAGCTGAGCTGTGATTGGCTGCTATGGGCCACCTGACAAATATCCAGGCCAACTGTCAAAACAGCCAATACAGCAACTATTACCGTATATACTCGTGTATAAGCCGACCCGTGTATAAGCCGACCCCCCTACTTTTGCCCCCAAAAACTGGGAAAACTTATTGACTCGCGTATAAGCCGAGGGTGGACTCCAGCACAGGTATACAACCCCCAGCAGTGAGGTATACAGCAGCCTCCCCAGTGGTAGTATACAGCAGCAGCCCCAGTGGTAGTATACAGCAGCCCCAGAGGTATATACAGCCCCATATGCAGCCCCAGAGGTATATGCAGCCCCATATGCAGCCCCAGAGGTATATGCAGCCCCATATGCAGCCCCAGAGGTATATGCAGCCCCATATGCAGCCCCAGAGGTATATGCAGCCCCATATGCAGCCCCAGAGGTATATACAGCCCCATATGCAGCCCCAGAGGTATATGCAGCCCCAGAGGTATATGCAGCCCCATATGCAGCCCCAGAGGTATATGCAGCCCCATATGCAGCCCCAGAGGTATATGCAGCCCCATAGGTATATGCAGCCCCAGAGGTATATGCAGCCCCATATGCAGCCCCAGAGGTATATGCAGCCCCATATGCAGCCCCAGAGGTATATACAGCAGCAGCAGCCCCAGCCCCAGGGCTGTATACAGCAGCAGCAGCCCCAGCCCCAGGGCTGTATACAGCCGCAGCCCCAGGGCTGTATACAGCCGCAGCCCCAGGGCTTTATACAGCAGCAGCCCCAGCCCCAGGGCTGTATACAGCAGCAGCAGCCCCAGCCCCAGGGCTGTATACAGCAGCATCCCCAGGGCTGTATACAGCAGCAGCCCCAGGGCTTTATACAGCAGCAGCCCCAGGGCTGTATACAGCCGCAGCCCCAGGGCTGTATACAGCCGCAGCCCCGGAGGTATACAGGCCCCCCATCAAGTTCCAGGGCCCCCCCCCCACTTGCGCGCCAGCCTGTAAGGTAAATTCATACTTACCGGTGTCCAGTCGCGCCGCCCGCAGCTGCCGACATGACGATTCCGGGCTCCATTCAGCGTCTTCCCGCGGCTTCCTGTAGTCGCGGGCAATGACGTCATTGCCCGCGACTACAGGAAATGCGGAAGACGCTGAATGGAGCCCGGAATCGTCATGTCGGCAGCTGCGGGCGGCGCGACTGGACACCGGTAAGTATGAATTTACCTTACAGGCTGGCGCGCAAGTGGGGGGGGCCCTGGAACTTGATGGGGGGCCTGTATACCTCCGGGGCTGCGGCTGTATTTTTTTTTTTTTTTCATATACCGTATATACTCGCGTATAAGCCGAGGGGGGACTTTTCAGCCCAAATTTTGGGCTGAAAAACTCGGCTTATACGCGAGTATATACGGTAGTTCACACATGCAAACAGTAAATAAGCCTTTTTTTGGCGAATAACTTTCAAGTGTGGGTTTACATTGTTACCTCAAAACATAGTCTATGACGTTTCCTGAGTCAAATGAGGTGGCTGTTCAAAACTTTGTGATTGTAGATGCAACAGTGCGAATTCCTTTAGTGGACATGCATACACATGTACAAACATACACTTAAGGGGGTGTCACACGCGTCGATATCGCTCGCAATGTCGCTCATGCGTCACAGATTATTCGTCGCCTGGGCGATGTGGGATTATCGCTGGTTAGATGTCACACGCGTCAATATCGCTCACATGGACCCAGCGATGCGGTGATGCCGCCATCTAGCGGACGATCCAGCGAGCGATTTTATTTAATCGCTCGTTCAGTGTCACACAGCAGCGTCTCCAGCGATCTTTCTGTCAATGTGGGCGTTTTTTTTGTGACATCATGGTAGGTAGGCGTACAGAGACACCTATTCTATGCTTGTGGTGGTATGTGATATTGTAGTTCGGTGGCGTAGAGATCGTCATTGCAGAACGCAGAGATCTTTCGTGCGTCATTCCGGCGACGCAGGAATCGTTCGTGCATCTTTTGTGGTGACAGACACAGAGGAGGCAGGGGGCACAGAATCAATCATTTGATTTTAGTTTTTTTTTTCCCAGCTTTTATGTAGTGTTTTATATACTGTAATCCATACATTCCACTATACTTTTTTACTCTTCGGTCTTCTGGAGCACCTTCACTCTCTTTCTCTCAGCTCCCCTCTCCGGTCAGGTTGGACGAGCTCCCACTGGCACCATCGCCGTCTCTTACCAGATGTTACCCCTCTCCACCCACCAACTGCCTTCTAGATCTTTCCAGTGTCGTTTTCTACTGCTTGTCACGTGTTGTACATCACAAATATGTGCCCCTCCATACTTCACTCCCTCCTTGGTGGTCCCCTAAATTCTGTTCTCCATCCATCATCCCCGCTACCTACCCTGGTTCCTATACTGGGGTGCAGTACCTTTGTTACCCGCTGTGTACCTTGGATACCAGCCGGTTAGCTGAGAAGGCTGGTAACCAAGGTATACATCCAGTATCTACGCAGCGCGCCTAGCGCCTTACCCTACCTACGAGCCTGTGGAGATATCCACATTGAATCCACATGGAAATCATTTCCACGATGTCGCTGCTCCAATAACATTGACATGTGTGACACCGGCTTTAGTAGTTTTCAGATGGACAAACTTAGGCGGCCGTCACACGCTACGATATCGCGAAAGATATCGCTAGAACGCGCCAGATTTAACATCGCGTGAACAATGTCTGTGCGTCTGACGGCAAGATACGATGAGCGAGAATTGATGAAATCGCAAGATCGAGATCTGAGCTCCGGAGCTCAGATCTTGCGCTGAGCGATTACACGATCTGTCTCATCGTGGTGTATAACACGATGAACGATCTCCCAGCGGCAGAGCCTATGCTGGGAGATGGTCACTATGGTACACGTCGGGTTACTAAGCGATGCGCGGCGCCTAGTAACCCGATGTCCCCATCGCTGGTGAGTCTGTCTGTGTGACCTGTCACCAGCGATGTGAACGATATTGTTAGCGATCGCGCGTGCTCGTGATCGCTTACAATATCGCTAGCGATATCTTAGCGTGTGATGGCCGCCTTAGTTTTAATCAAAAGATCTTGGAATAATAATAATTTCCACAAGTAGATGTGATAAAAAAAAATTTGTTCCTGTGCTGAGATCTTCTTACTCAGTACTCAGCCTACATACACAAGAAAGACATAAGCTCTGATTCCCAATGTGACATATCCACCCTTCCTTGACAGGACGCTCATCAGGACGCTCAGACGTTTTCTCAACAGTAGTATTTATTACAAAATTACGTGTCTCTCATAGAACAAAACAAGGTGTGGCCAAATACAGCAATCGAGCCTGGCTCTACGTGTACGACACTATGGTCTTATTCATAAAATGTCATTGCTACCATAAGTAAATAAGCACTTCTTTAGAACCGTACAGGTTCGATATGGAATGACAATGGAGAGTCACGATTTGGTCTTTTAAAGTGTCTAAAAATTGTACGGAGCCAAAGTGCAGCCAAAGTGCACATAAAAGAATGAAACATGAACATTTTGAGAAACAACAGGCAACTCGTCCACGTCATATGGCGGAGGCCTCCCTAGTCTTCTCCCTAGTCTTCTCTTTCCACATCCACCAGTCACCAGTTTTTCCTTGGCGTCAGCTCCATCCGCAGATATGATGGTGTGGACATTAACTTAACAATAAAACTTTTTGTAAAACAAAAAATAAGGGAAAAAAATTCCTACGGGCGCTGGGCCTTGACATAACGGTCTATGAGCCCGACTACCTCCTGCACCTGTCCACAGAGATGTGACAGCTTCTCCTGCACTTCCCGTAGCGTAGGTACACCTATTAAGTATAGACAAAATAACAGTTGGACACTGGGTACCCAATAAAAGGGACATCAATATATAAATATAACATCGTATTTAATGTGTATATACTTACGTGGACTCTCGTTTGCTCCTTCGGCAACCTGGGCCCATTCCGAAGGGCTCCCTGGTGCATCTTCCGCCGCTGTAGAAATCAAAAAAGGTAGATAAAAAAAAAAACGTTCGCGGAGTCTGCAAATTCACTTTGCTCAAAGAAAACATGAATCTTGCCACTTACCATTTAATGAACCGTCCCCCTGACTCCATTCCTCTTGGGGGGAGAACTGCCCAATTGCGGAGCCTGGGGTCCATGGTCCGCCAAGGTCTGGTGAGTGTGGCAGCAGCGGCGTCTGTTGCTGTGGTGGAGATGGGGGGGGGACTTCCGGGCTTTGTGCTGCCGGTGAAGGTGGTGAAGCCTGCTGCAGAGGGCCTAAAAATAACACAACATTGTTGAAAGGACACCACATACACAATTCAGAAAAAGTCACCCTATCCAGACTTGGGGATATCACACGCGTCAATATCGGCTGCACAATCACAGTCACTGCGTGACGTTGCAGCGATATTGACGAGTGTGACATGCTCAATCAAGCAGCGATAAATCGCTGGTTGATGATCACGAAGCCATGTTTTTTTAGAACCTGTTCTACAACTTGACGATGCTCGCCCGGTGTACACGCAGCAGCGTGCACTAGTTACCCGCTGTGTACCTTAGATACTAGCTGGTGAGCGGAGTAGGCTGGTCTCCAAGGTAAACTGCGGGTATCTAGGCATATCATCTATCTATCGTAAAAAAAGAACACAAAAATAAAGAAGATTTGGGCCTTTACTGCCAATGGTGTGGAGACGTTTCGGGTGTCTTATCTTAAGCGGTCCTGAAATCAGTGCAGGGGACAGCTCCTGGTGCTGAAGTTTAACAGCGCTAGCTGCCAAACTCCAGCACCCAGCATCCGGCTCCCGCATCTGATTTTATGTCGGATGCGGCACAATCTGGCACCATAGACCCCAATTTTAGGGGGTGCCAAATCGTGCTCCATGCGGGACGATTCGATTTTGACACAAAAATGTTGCTTGCAACGTTTTGAGTCCAGAAGTAAAATTCGAATGCTTCTGGATTCTCCCAGACACATGCAAACCGGATGGCACATAGATGCCATCTGGTTCCATACGGCCTTAGTGGGAATTTGTGAGCAGGTGTTTGATATGTAATATGAAGGAAGCATGATGTAGAGGATAAGACACTGAATTCAGGGATATATCACTTATTGGCCTGTGTTCTGTTGTTTTAACGCAATGAGTATTTTATCAGCGGGAGATTTAAGGGGGTGTCACACGCGTCAATGTCGTCAGCGATCTGATCGCTGACGACATTGACGGCTGATCGCTGGTGAGCTGTCACACAGACAGACTCACCAGCGATCAATTGACCAGTGACATCATGGAAACGATTTAAATATCGTTTCCACGATGTCCTGCTCCCGCTGCCAGGCTGCTGGAAGCGGGAGCAGCCTGGTCTCCAAGGTACACTGCGGGTAACTAGGCAGCGCGCGCTGCCTAGATACCCGACGTGTACATTAGTTACCAGCCTCCTCCGCTCACCCGGTGAGCAGAGGAGGCTGGTAACTAAGGTACACAGTCGGGTATCTAGGCAGCGCGCGCTGCCTAGTTACCCGACGTGTACCTTAGTTACCAGCCTCCTCCGCTCACCCGGTGAGCAGAGGAGGCTGGTAACTAAGGTACACAGTCGGGTATCTAGGCAGCGCGCGCTGCCTAGTTACCCGACGTGTACCTTAGTTACCAGCCTCCTCTGCTCACCGGGTGAGCGGAGGAGGCTGGTAACTAAGGTACACAGTCGGGTATCTAGGCAGCGCGCGCTGCCTAGTTACCCGCAGTGTACCTTGGATACCAGCTCCCAGCGCTTGTGACAGGCGCTGGGAGCTGGAATATCGCTAGTCCCGGTGTCACACGCAGCGATGCTGCGTGTCCACCGGGCGACAATCGCCAGGTTTCAGAGCTGGTTCTGAAACCTGGCGATCATCAACCAGCGATTTATCGCTGGTTGATGCAGTATGTCACACGCGTCAATATCGCTGCAACGTCACGTGCAGTCGATATCGTGCAGGCGATATTGACGCGTGTGACACCCCCTTTACACTTTTCCAGGCTAGGTGCCCATGTACCGGGGGCTTTAAAAATAGAGCGGTGCCGGTGTACATGCATCTGCGGCACCCACCGCTCAGAGCGATGGGCACCACGACACGATCGGGGGTCACAGCTGCATGCTGTGGTAAAATATTGCCAAATAGAGACATGCCTTATTAGGGGGTGCCTTTTATTTACAGGCACATTAAACCCCCTGGCATGCCTTACTTTCGGGGATGGCAGATTACTCACGGCGCCGTCGCTGTAACTCCGCCACCATTTCCTCTATGCGTCCTGGGGTCCTGTAACGCATATCTGCGAGTTTCCGCATAATTTGCCTCGGCGTCCTCTCGACTCCCATGCGCCGACGCAGGACACCCTGCACTTTACGGAGACATTGTCTTTTAAAAGCTGCAGGATTTTCATGGGGAGTATTGCCCCAGTAGCCCCGGTGGTGCAGGACCTTCAGCATTAGCTTCACCTCCCCATCTCCCCAGGCTGCAGCACGTCCTGACGCCATCGCAATCACGATATGAAATGAAAGTGAAAACCAGCGCGGAGCCGTCCCGCCCGCAACGTCATGACGTCACGACGCACGTCTGTCTGGCGCCAAACGCTTCTCCGTCGCAAAATATGTCGCAGAATTTGTTCGCTAATGCGGTAATATTTCTACGCATGTGAGACAACGCCAATGCGTACATATTTCTACAGATTGGCGTTTTCTGCAATGCTATACAAACTGGTTGTGTATATTATGTTGTAATAAAGAATTTGAGGACGCATGTAATTTATTTATTTTTGTTTTATTGTGTAATAAACTTAAAAAACCAACATATAAATAAATTACTTTGCAAATTACATCAGAGTGTCTATGAAGTTACCGAACAACAGAACCAAAAATTTAAATGCTAAACAATGCTGTTCTGCCAGCTCACAGCCCCGGGCCCATTAAAGTATGTATTGTACATGTCCCGATTTTCCCTCGCCTCCCGACGATGTCGGCCATGAGTCATCGGTTGAAGTGGTGCAATATCAGGCTCTTCTGCCCGCCAGCCCCCCATCTGTAGATCACCGTTCATGGCATCCACCGTGTCAGCAAAACATGGAGGGTTGTATGAGGAATCAGCCGTGCGGCGAAGGAAGTTGTGTAGGACACAGCATGCCAACACTACCATATCTATGTGCGCTAGCTTCATATTTATGGCAGTGTGGAAAATACGGAATCTACTGGCCATAATCCCAAAAGCATTTTCAACTACTCGCCGTGCCCGGGATAGGCGGTAGTTGAAGATCCTTTGGCTTGGTGTCACATGCCTATTGGGGTATGGCCTCAGTAGATTGGCATGTAGTGGAAATGCCTCATCTGCAACAAAGACATAATTCATATGTTCCTTGGTCAATGCATTTGGTGGCAAATTAAGCTGTCCATTTTTCAGTTTCCCCCCAAATATTGTGCGGTCTAAAACACCTCCGTCAGACACCCGGCCATTCATTCCCACGTCCACAGAAACAAACTCGTAATTCGCATTCACCAGGGCCATCAGGACCACACTGAAGTAGCCTTTGTAGTTGTGGAAGTATGATCCGCTGTTGGGGGGTTGTCGGATGCGGACGTGCTTCCCATCTAATGCGCCGCCACAGTTTGGGAACTGCCACTTCTCATCGAAATCAGAGGCTATTTTGAGCCACTCCTCCTGCGTTTGGGGAAAAGGCATGTACGTAGGCATGAGAGAACGCACTATTGCCTCACATGTTTCCGGGATCACGACGCAGAGGAGTGGTCGAGAAATGGCAGACGAGTACTGTAGGTCCTTGATAGTATGTCCAGTTGCAAGGAAACGCAGTGTAACTGCCAGACGTTCCTCTGGTGTAACAGCAGCACGCATAACTGTGTCCTGGCGGCGAATTGCAGGGGTCACAGCATCCAACAGGACTTTGAAGGACTCCTGTGACATCCTCAGATAATTCCTGAAGTCATCAGGGTTCCTTTCTTGGAGCTGCCTGACAAGTCGCAGATGGCTATTAGCTGGTCGTCGAAGGAGCCAATCCCTGGCCCACATGCGGCGTGGTCTTCTTCTCCGGTTCTCCAGCCTCTCCTCCTCAAGGCTAGCAGCCTGAATATGAAAGATAGCCACCAAAGCATTACGCTGCTGGAATTCATGACGAAGAACCTGCAAGAATAATGTAACGCGAGTTTTATTTGTCGGTGTACTAAACGTGATCCACAGTTGTACAAGAATATTATAGCTGTAAGCAAATATTTTCTGTTATGAGTGTTGATCAGTGATATCAACACACACACACACATGCGAATAAATGGACATCACAGTCATAATGGTAGCCGTAACAGCTTTGAATCTAACCATGCGGTTATATGTACGCCACTTCCCCAAATGCAGTAGACGATATAAATTGTACTTACGTGATCAGCAAAATTCTGGAGAGTCCAACAAAGCCAAAAAAGGTCAATGTATGTTGAAAATACGCCCAAGTGATGTCCGTTACAACGCGGGTGTGTCTTCTTTGTTCTATATAGACAGCGACGTAATTTGAACGCAAGCGCCGTGGCGATTTGCTATTGGTGCGCTCCGACTTCGTAATGTCGAGTTGGCGTTTGTTCATTGGACACATAAACAGAGCGATGCCATTGGCTGTGCTACGTTTAAAAGATTTCGCCGCCACGACGTTGAAGCACATTCATACGGCGAATATTCTGCATCGCGGCTCGTATTTGCGAATATTCAGCATCCCAGCTCGTACTTGCGAAAATTTAGCATCGTTGATCGTACTGGCGACAATTCTATATCGCTCTTCACCATCTTCTTCAGTGATATTCTTCATCCTTGTTCTTTTTGAAGGTTAGTAATTTTTAAAGTGTGGCTGTACCTTGTATGTTCCATATGTCATGTAATATCTGTTTAGGCGTTGTGAGCACAATAAGTTTAATTTCCAAATTGTTTGGTCATTTTATGTCTGTGCAAGCACAACCATTCTTTTTGAGTTTTGGGGCCACGGTACTATGTGGGAATAGAGGTGAAGGAAGAGTAATTTTTAATACATTATTTTAAATCATTTTGACTTGTCTTCACAGATGTCTGCAGCAAATCGAGAATTTTTGAGCGCATTCATCGATCTGTACCGGGAAAACCCGTGCCTATGGAAAATACGCAACCCTGAGTACAGCAATAAGGATGTCAAAAGGGTCGCATATGAAAAAACTGGTCATTTTATCCCAGCAGCACCACCCAAATGAGACCTGCAGTATTGACTGGGTGAAGAAGAGAATTCGTTCACTGAGAACAGTATTTAAGAAGGAAGTAGACAAAATGAAAAATAGCACACGCTCTGGGAATGGAAGCAGTGAAGTCTATCGGCCAAAACTGTGGTACTTTCCACTGCTCCAGTTCACATTGGACCAGGAGATCCCAAGGGACAGTACATCAAGTATTGCCTTTTGCCAACCGCACTCTGAAAGTTCAACTGCTGCTGCTGATGTTGATGTAAGTAATAATAATAATAATGTATAGTTAGCTAGGTACTAGACGTACAATCTGCTGTAAACACCTCCACATACGCCATAGTGTGTGGAAAACACAAACTGTTCCAATGACAATACCGTAGGTCATGATCAGTGTGTTGGTCAAGTGCTTTTGTTCATATACTTTTTTTTATTTTCACACAGGACCCATTACAAGGATCCAGTGAAGTGACTGCACACAACGAGGAGGAAGACTGGGACAACACACAGCTGGAGGATTCCATAGAGGCCACAAACACGGACCCTCAACCTGAAGCTACCAGCCACATTCCAAACCAACGAGCTTGTACCCGTGTAATTAGAAAAAGAAAAGCTACAGCGCCACTCCCCAGAGACATGCTGGCAGTGGCAAACCGTTTTTTGGAGCGGCCGGACAACACACCACTGCAAGGTCTAGCGGTGTTGGTGAATGAGAGATTGCCATCACTGGAAACAGAACAACGACGGTATGTCGAAAGGATCATCCACCAAGCTCTGGATGATGCTGTGGAAGGGAGACTGACTGGAGCTTCAACGGTGCACACACCTTTGCCAATACAAGCAGTTTCCCAATACCCCCGACCTCCAACCTTTCTTATGAGTACGCCAACACAAAGCCGTGTTGGACCCTTCCACCAGCATGGCGCGAACAACTCTCTTGTAAATTTCGGCCATGAAAGGTGGTCAAACAGAGATCACAACTTCAGAGAAGATGATATCCACTATGAAGAACTCTAGTTGGCTTTGTAAAATTTGGCCATACTGCAAAGACACTTTTTGTTGGGTTAGGGTGGATTGGGTGTTTTTTAAAATATGTGTGATGTACTTTTATTTCATGTTGAATGTGGTTAGTATTAATAAAAAAGTTCTGTTTTTTCAATCGTTTTTTTATTTCATAGGCCTTGTTGTCACAGTACTGCGCTTCTGCGCTCATTAGGCTTTGTGTGAGAAGAGCAGGTGCTCCTCCAAAAAAAGATACTAGACACATTAGAGATTGCGTGTAAAAAATATTTATTTGAAAATCATACACAAGTAATTTGTAACTGACTGGTAAACCTCCAATCACTAATCAAAAGAAAACTTCTTTTGACAATAATGAATACAGATACATCTACAATCAATACACACATTAATAATTCATCACATTATAATGCCATATTGGTCTAATAACAAAAAAGTCATCTCATATAAATGATACAAATATCTCTGATACATATAGTCATAGGGTCACTTCCAAAAAAGAGAAATAGAAAAAAGGAATTAATACCTTGTAATGTTATTACTCTTCTATACAAGGTTATGATAATTCACTCCGTTACCTAATGAAGCTAATGATGCATGTCACGTATATCTGTCAATTGGAAGTGACCAAATTAATAAAAACATGTATATACAGAATTACCATGGCAAAGCTAAACCAATTCCATACAATCAAAAAAAAAGGTGGAAAAGTAATCTATTCCTTTTCTATTTTCTACTTTTCTAATCTGGAAGGATTCTGTGGCAAACTGGGCATGTGTAATGGGATTAGTTTGAGGCGATGGGATAATTATAATTTATGGGCATACAAACAGGTTGGGATTCTCCAGAAAGGATACATTTAACGCCTCTAATTTAACTTGGTGACATGACAAGGTGTTATAAACAGTTGGTGGTAATTTATGGGGTCTTAATACCATTAATTATGACCTAATTTTTTTTTTAATTCTGTTTCTGTATTTTCATTTATTGCTGATTTTAGTTAACAGTGTCTTCAGGCTACCAGTACTGACACGTAAAGACATTGATATAAGTGGATTCTATAAACTATTGCGGTTACTCGGACCATATATATTTATTTCAAGATTGTAAAGAGACTACATTGCTCGAGGTTCTTTTTTTTTTTTGATTGTATGGAATTCGTTTAGCTTTCTCATGATAATTCTGTATATACATGTGTTTTATGTGTATGATACATACCCCATACTTGAATCTCAATAAATGCCATTGGAATAAAGCTAGTTTATTTTTAATGTTTTACGTGTGCAAGGTTTTTTAGATATAGTTAGCTGTTTTCCTTAGCACCGAAACATAAGAAGCGTACAGCCAGTCCATATATATATATACCCAAAAAAATGTAAGACAGGGTCTTACTTTCGGGGAAACACGGTAGTCCTCTGAGCGGGGGAGGTTTTCTCAGCAATTGCTGAATTATTGTGATTTGGTAATTTTTGGCCACATGAAGGTAAAGCAGAGATGGTAGTTTAGTGCTGCGGAAGGCAACCGCAAATGTCAATAGAATAGCCGTCAGTCGCAGTAGACTCTTGAGTGGAGGGCTTCCATCCTCTGGAGTGGGTGGGGAGTGCAGAGATATTTCCTGGCACGTCTGGTGTGGAGGTAAAACTGCTTTCAGTGGTGAGGCCAGGGATGTGGCCTGTTGTGGTGCTGGCGGTGGCGGAGCAGCATGTCTGGTCGCATGTCGGGTAGCATTTCTGTGAGGAGCTGTTAAGGAAAAGGTATAAATTACAACATGTCCATACATAATACAGGGCAATGATACTCCAAGAGGGCCCACAATTATTGCGAATCTTTAAATAACAGTGTCTTTCGATAGGCCTGTATACCTGTGATGAGGGTATGTACACCAGTGATGGGGGCCTATATACCACTGTAGGGGGCGCTATACTCCAATAATGGAGGGCTGTAGACCAGCCAGCGCTACAGGTCCTATATAGCAGTAATGGGAGCCATGTACCATGAAGAGAGGGCCTGTTTACCGTGGAGAGTCTGCTGCATTGCTCACCCAATGCTTTACAGGAGTCAATAAGTTCCCGAATTTTAGAGGCTATTTCAGACATTAGGGCCTTGGCTTATACTCGGTTTGGCTTGTACTGTAGCTACTCACCAAGTTCACGCCGGATCTGCTGACGGACACTGACAATCCAGTTCGGGCCATTGCAATTTTTCGTGGGATCTCTCGAAGCTTTGCTTTGCTCCACACCAAGGCATCTCCACCATTGACGTTGAAACTGCTAAAAAAAAAACACAAAAAACATTACATATGTCACGCAACACCGACACTTTGTGCTGCATCTGCTGGCTGGAAATAATAAACGATGGAATGTGACCAGGCGGGGGGGGGGGGGGGTTGGGATAGTGTTGGGTTGTGGGAAATGAAGGCTACATAAATTGACTTAACTAAAATTAGGTCTGAACTATATTGTATGAAGAGGCAAGCCATGGGTCCCACCATCGTTGGGTTTTTGCTCGTATTGGAAGGTCGAGAGCTAGCATGAGTTCATACATACTATGGGTGTATATGTGTTATTAGATGACCTCCGGTATGGAGACCCTCTCGATCTCCTCACTTGTATGGCAGGCGGTGAGAGCTCTGTTGTGGGGCACCGCTGTATCCACTGCAGTCCCTGGCCCTGCTAAGTGGCTGTGACTCAAATGCTGCTGTGGCCAGGAGAACTGAAGTCTCCCTGGCCTCCAGTCTTTACTGCTGGGCTGATAGATCCCTTGCAGTCACAGACTCTGGTGTCTGGCACTGTTCCTCCGGGGCGAACCGGTATGGCTCCACTCCCCCTGCTACTATCACTCCTTGCCTCTAAGCCTCGCTCTAGGGTCCCTCCCGCAGATTAGTAGTCTCACTGGTACGGGCTTAGCACAGCTCCGTCACCAGGACATCTTCACAGTCCTCCCCGACACTGCACTGCCTGACTCCGCCTCCAAGCCTGAATTTATAGGGGACCTCTCCTGATCTCGTTTTGTAGAGCTCCCCCTTAAGGCTTACCTGATGTGCAGATCCTTCTCTGTCCCAGGTGTATCTGTGGCAACCGAACCCTGGGGTGCCACACAGGCGCAGGTGAAGATCTTGCCAGCCGAAATCTCCATTTGTGCTAAATGCGCAGACAAAGATTTTGGCTGTCCGAGATCTTCATTCACATATGTGCTGTCTCCACAGCCATTTTCATTTTGGTCATCGCGCCATTAGCTACTAGGAGATACACTCAGAGTGCAGTGTTGCCCCTCCGTGCTTCTGCCGCCGACCTCCACCACCACAACCCTGCCTCCTGTGACCCCACTCCACCACAACCACGTGCATCCGTCCAGTAAGTTGCTGTTCGAATTATAAGATGCACCTCCATTTTCCCTCCAACCTTGGAGGTAAAAAGTGCACTTTATAATCCAAAAAAATATAAAATACGGTATTTATAAAAATCTGAGGAAGTTAAAGGATTTAGGAATATTACTACTAATATTTCCATTTACTACTTCTTCAACATTGGCAATGACAATATAAGTCCAAATATGACGTAAAATATCTACTTTCTGTTGCATAGACCAGATCACCCAATTATCAGTGATGCTCAGGAAGCTGGGAAAAGGTGTGTGACAGTCCGCGCCACCGGGTACCAAAGAAATCACCTGGGATGCAGGAAGTTATTTCAAGCTTTGTCTTTATTCTTCAACATGTTTGATGCGAGCTGTATCGGCGTGTAAAGAAGGAACAGAAGGGAACTCTGGACACCCGGCGATGTAGCTGCAATGTAGCTAAGGCGTGACCCAGGCTCCGGGATACCACGCCCCTTCAGCGATCATTGGAGGAAGCTCCTTCGTTGCGATTGGTTGTCGCTGCACAGGGCGGCATATTTAAGAAGCTGACCAGTCACACTACGCAACTGCTCGAGCGTCATGTATTAATCAGCCTCCTGTGCTGGCTGGCCAATCATGGTATTATTGCTTTGTCCTATCAGCGTACGGACGTCTCGTATTCCACAATTGTGGCACGCCTATGTGCTGTCCGTCCTGCCCCAGGTCCGCCCATATTAGCTTGTTATTGCGGTGTGTAAATGAGGTACGCTGAGCTACAGACGGCTACTTGCGACACCCGGCGATGTAGCTAGCTGTAGATGTAGCGTAGCGTAGCGCACCTTGTGGCGGCGTGTAAAGGAGATGCGATTACCGTTTGTAACCGTTTGGCCGTGCTCGTGCACGTGAAGTTGCCGTTGGTATCCATCCTGTTGTGGCGGCGTGTAAAGGTACCATTAGTGTCTGAGTGATAGGGCACTATTGCGCCTCTTGTTCCCCCTTCCTATTTTATATTAATTATCAGTGATGGGAATATTTTGACGCAATAGCGTCCGTAACATAACGCTTATGCGTTCCAGTTCGCTCGGGCGTACTAATTATGTCGGAAGTACACATAATTTCGGGGGTACAAAATGAGCATATGCATATCGCTGTGTCAATGTGAAATGGTGTATGAACGTCAGTTTTGGAAAGTGTCTGTGCGTATTTTTATTATGCGCATCTAGATTGCGAGTTGGCTTTAATTACATCGTAGTAAAAGCTATGAATGACATCCAATCATTCAAAAGAGGCGAGGTCACGAAAACACCCTGGACCGCCTGTCGTCAATATTTTCACATCGCCGATCGCCGAAAAAAAGTCGCAGAGTTTAATGTCACACACAGCGATGCACAAGGTCTACTGAGCGATGAGCGACAGGTTTTAGGCATGGCAGTGAAACCTGCGATCGGCGATCAGCGACATATCGCTGGTTGCATCGCTTGGTCACACGCTTCAATGTCGTTCCTACGTCGCTTGAGCGACTGAAAATCCGTGACGTATGAGCGACATTGCGAGCGATATCGACGCGTGTGACACCCCCTTTAGGTTAATATTTATATAACACCAACATATTCCGCAGCACTTTGCCCCCTGCTTGTAATGTACAGACATTAACCACAATATAAAATATTATAGTTCACCAGTTACAGGAAGGATGATGGATCTGCTCCAAAGTTTACAATCTATAAAGACCTAGGGGAACACAGTAGCTAGAATGTACTTGTGTTTACATCAACTACAAAGATTACGTCCGCTCACCTGTCTTCCTCCCGCTGTATGCTTTAAATTGTGACTTTAATCAAAATAAATGTCGATACTTATACATAGTTTAAAAAAAAAACAAAAAACATTTATATATATATATAAAAACTTATATATATATATATATATATATATATGCTGCTGCACCGACCACTGCCCACCGCTGCTGCTGGGCCGACCACTCTGCCCACCGCGCTGCTGCGCCGACCACTCTGTCCACCGCGCTGCTGCGCTGACCACTCTCCCCACTGCGCTGCTGCGCTTACCACTGCCCACCGCGCTGCTGCGCTTACCACTGCCCACCGCGCTGCTGTGCTGACCACTCTGCCCACCACGCTGCTGCGTCGACCACTGACCACCGCGCTGCTGCGCCAACCACTCTGCCCACCGCGCTGCTGCGCTGACCAGTCTGCCCACACGCGCTGCTGCGCTGATGACTGCCCACACGCGCTGCTGCGCTGATGACTGCCCGCTGCACTGACCACTCTGCCCACCGCGCTGCTGCGCTGACCTCTCTCCCCACCGCGCTGCTGCACTGACCACTCTGCCCACCGTGCTGCTGTGCTGCCCACTCTGACCACCGCGCTGCTGCGCCAACCACTCTGACCACCGCGCTGCTGCGCCAACCACTCTGACCACCGCGCTGCTGCGCCGACCACTCTGCCCACCGCGCTGCTGCGCCGACCACTCTGCCCACCGCGCTGCTGCGCCGACCACTCTGCCCACCGCGCTGCTGCGCCGACCACTCTGCCCACCGCGCTGCTGCACCGACCAGCCTGTCCACTGCTCTGCTGTGCTGACCAGTCTGCCCACCGCGCTGCTGCGCTGACTGCCCGCTGCACTGACGACTGCCCGCTGCACTGACCACTCTGCCCACCGAGCTGCTGCGCTGACCACTGCGCTGCTGCGCTGACCACTCTCCCCACCGCGCTGCTGCACTGACCACTCTGCCCAGCGCGCTGCTGCGCTGACCACTCTGCCCACTGCGCTGCTGCGCTGACCACTCTGCCCACTGCGCTGCTGCGCTGACCACTCTGCCCACTGCGCTGCTGCGCTTACCACTGTCCACCGCGCTGCTGTGCTGACCACTCTGCCCACCACGCTGCTGCACTGATTACTCTGCCCACCGCGCTGCTGCGTCGACCACTGACCAACGCGCTGCTGCGCCAACCACTCTGCCCACCGCGCTGCTGCGCCGACCACTCTGCCCACCTCGCTGCTGCGCTGACCAGTCTACCCACACGCGCTGCTGCGCTGATGACTGCCCGCTGCACTGACCACTCTGCCCACCGTGCTGCTGCGCTGGCCACTCTCCGCACTGCGTTGCTGCGCTGACCACTCTGCCCACCGCACTGCTGTGTTGACCACTCTGCCCACCGCGCTGCTGCGCTGACAACTGACCGCTGCGCTGACCACTCTGCCCACCGCGCTGCTGCGCTGACCACTGTGCTGCTGCGCTGACCACTCTCCCCACCGCGCTGCTGCACTGACCACTCTGCCCAGCACGCTGCTGCACTGACCACTCTCCCCACTGCGCTGCTGCGCTGACCACTCTGCCCACCGCGCTGCTGTGCTGACCACTCTGCCCACCGCGCTGCTGTGCTGACCACTCTGCCCACCGCGCTGCTGCGCTGACAACTGACCGCTGCTCTGACCACTCTGCCCACCGCGCTGCTGCGCTGACCACTCTGCCCACCACGCTGCTGCGCTGACCACTCTCCCCTCTGCGCTGCTGCGCTTACCACTGCCCACCGCGCTGCTGCGCAGACCACTCTGCCCACCGCGCTGCTGCGCAGACCACTCTGCCCACCGCGCTGCTGCGCCGACCACTCTGCCCACTGCGCTGCTGCGCCTACCACTGCCCACCGCGCTGCTGCGCCGACCACTCTGCCCACCGCGCTGCTGCACCGACCACTCTGCCCACCGAGCTGCTGCACCGACCACTCTGCCCACCGCGCTGCTGCGCCGACCACTCTGCCCGCCGCGCTGCTGCACTGACCACTCTGCCCACCGCGCTGCTGCGCTGACCACTCTGCCCACCGCGCTGCTGCGCTGACCACTCTGCCCACCGCGCTGACCACTCTGCCCACTGCGCTGCTGCACTGACCACTCTGCCCACTGCGCTGCTGCGCTTACCACTGCCCACCACGCTGCTGTGCTGACCACTGCGCCGACCATTCTGCCCACCGCGCTGCTGCGCTTACCACTGCCCACCGCGCTGCTGCGCCGACCACTCTGCCCACCGCGCTGCTGCGCCGACCACACTGCCCACCGCGCTGCTGCGCCGACCACACTGCCCACCGCGCTGCTGCGCTTACCACTGCCCACCGCGCGGCTGCGCCGACCACTCTGCCCACCACGCTACTGCGCTGACCAGTCTGCCCGTTGCGCCGACCACCCTGCCCACCGCGCTGCTGCGCCGACCAGTCTGCCCACCGCGCTGCTGCACCGACCAGTCTGCCCACTGCGCTGCTGCTCCGACCAGTCTGCCCACCGCGCTGCTGCGCCGACCACACTGCCCACCGCGCTGCTGCGCTTACCACTGCCTACCGCGCGGCTGCGCCGACCACTCTGCCCACCGCGCGGCTGCGCCGACCAGTCTGCCCACCGCGCTACTGCGCTGACCAGTCTGCCCGTTGCGCCGACCACCCTGCCCACCACGCTGTCGCGCCGACCAGTCTGCCCACCGCGCTGCTGCACCGACCATTCTGCCCACTGCGCTGCTGCTCCGACCAGTCTGCCCACCGCGCTGCTGCGCCGACCAGTCTGCCCACCGCGCTGCTGCGCCGACCAGTCTGCCCACCGCGCTGCTGCACCGATTACTCTGCCCACCACGCTGCTGCGACGACCACTCTGCCCACCGCGCTGCTGAGCCGACCAGTCTGCCCACCGCGCTGCTGCGCTGACCAGTCTGCCCATTGCGCTGACCACTCTGCCCACCTCGCTGCTGCGCTGACCAGTCTGCCCATTGCGCTGACCACTCTCCCCACCGCGCTGCTGCGCTGACCACTCTGCCCACCGCGCTGCTGTGCCGACAACTCTGCCCACCGCGCTGCTGTGCCGACCACTCTGCCCACCGCGCGGCTGCGCTGACCAGTCTGCCCACCGCGCTGCTGCGCTGACCAGTCTGCCCGTTGCGCCGACCACCCTGCCCACCGCGCTGCCGCGCCCGACCAGTCTGCCCACCGCGCTGCCGCTCCGACCAGTCTGCCCACCGCGCTGCCGCGCCGACCAGACTGCCCACCGCGCTGCTGCGCCGACCAGTCTGCCCACCGCGCTGCTGCGCCGACCAGTCTGCCCACCGCGCTGCTGCGCCGACCAGTCTGCCCACCGCGCTGCTGCGCCGACCAGTCTGCCCACCGCGCTGCTGCGCCGACCAGTCCGCCCACCGCGCTGCTGCGCCGATTACTCTGACCACCGCGCTGCTGCGCCGACCACTCTGCCCACCGCGCTCCTATGCCGATTACTCTGACCACCGCGCTGCTGCGCCGACCACTCTGCCCACCGCGCTGCTGCGCCGACCACTCTGCCCACAGCGCTGCTGCGCCGACCACTCTGCCCACCGCGCTGCTGCGCCGACCACTCTGCCCACTGCGCTGCTGTGCCGACCACTCTGCCCACCGCGCTGCTGCGCTGACTGCCTGCTGCGCCGACCACTCTGCCCACCGCGCTCCTATGCCGAATTCTCTGACCACCGCGCTGCTGCGCCGACCACTCTGCCCACCGCGCTGCTGCGCTGACAACTGACCGCTGTGCTGACCACTCTGCCCACTGCGCTGCTGCGCTTACCACTGCCCACCACGCCGACCACTCTGCCCACCGCGCTGCTGCGCCAACCACTCTGCCCACCACGCTGCTGCGCCGACCACACTGCCCACCGCGCTGCTGCGCCGACCACACTGCCCACCGCGCTGCTGCGCTTACCACTGCCCACCGCGCTGCTGCGCCGACCACTCTGCCCACCACGCTGCTGCGCCGACCACACTGCCCACCGCGCTGCTGCGCCGACCACACTGCCCACTGCGCTGCTGCGCTTACCACTGCCCGCTGCGCCGACCACTCTGCCCACCGCGCGGCTGCGCCGACCAGTCTGCCCACCGCGCTGCTGCGCTGACCAGTCTGCCCGTTGCGCCGACCACCCTGCCCACCGCGCTGCCGCGCCGACCAGTCTGCCCACCGCGCTGCTGCACCGACCAGTCTGCCCACTGCGCTGCTGCTCCGACCAGTCTGCCCACCGCGCTGCTGCGCCGACCAGTCTGCCCACCGCGCTGCTGCGCCGACCAGTCTGCCCACCGCGCTGCTGCACAGATTACTCTGCCCACCGCGCTGCTGCGACGACCACTCTGCCCACCGCGCCGCTGCGCCGACCAGCCTGCCCACCGCGCTGCTGCGCCGACCAGCCTGCCCACCGCGCTGCTGCGCTGACCAGTCTGCCCATTGCGCTGACCACTCTGCCCACCTCGCTGCTGCGCTGACCAGTCTGCCCATTGCGCTGACCACTCTCCCCACCGCGCTGCTGCGCTGACCACTCTGCCCACCGCGCTGCTGTGCTGACAACTCTGCCCACCGCGCTGCTGTGCCGACCACTCTGCCCACCGCGCGGCTGCGCCGACCACTCTGCCCACCGCGCTGCTGCGCTGACCAGTCTGCCCGTTGCGCCGACCACCCTGCCCACCGCGCCGACCAGTCTGCCCACCACGCTGCCGCTCCGACCAGTCTGCCCACCGCGCTGCTGCGCCGACCAGTCTGCCCACCGCGCTGCTGCGCCGACCACACTGCCCACCGCGCTGCTGCGCCGATTACTCTGCCCACCGCGCTGCTGCGCCGACCACTCTGCCCACCGCGCTGCTGCGCCGACCACTCTGCCCACCAAGCTGCTGCGCCGACCACTCTGCCCACCAAGCTGCTGCGCCGACCACTCTGCCCACCGCGCTGCTGCGCCGACCACTCTGCCCACCGCGCTGCTGCGCCGACCACTCTGCCCACCGCGCTGCTGCGCCGACCACTCTGCCCACCGCGCTGCTGTGCCGACCACTCTGCCCACCGCGCTGCTGCGCTGACGACTGCCTGCTGCGCCGACCACTCTGCCCACCGCGCTCCTATGCAGACTTCTCTGACCACCGCGCTGCTGCGCCGACCACTCTGCCCACCGCGCTGCTGCGCCGACCACACTGCCCACCGCGCTGCTGCGCTGACTGCCCGCTGCGCTGACCACTCTGCCCACCGCCGGCTGCGCCGACCACTCTGCCCACCGCGCTGCTGCGTCGACCACTCTGCCCACCACGCTGCTGCACCGACCACTCTGCCCACCACGCTGCCGCTCCGACCACCCTACCCACCACGCTGCCGCTCTGACCGCTCTGCCCACCGCGCTGCTGCTCCGTCCACACTGCCCACCGCGCTGCCGCGCCGACCACCCTACCCACCGCGCCGACTACTATGCCCACCGCGCTGCCCACCCTGCCCACCGCGCTGCCTGCTCCGACCACCCTGCCCACCGCGCTGCCTCTCCGACCACCCTGCCCACCGCGCTGCCGCGCCGACCAGTCTGCCCACCGCGCTGCTGCACCGACCAGTCTGCCCACTGCGCTGCTGCTCCGACCAGTCTGCCCACCGCGCTGCTGCGCCGACCAGTCTGCCCACCGCGCTGCTGCGCCGACCAGTCTGCCCACCGCGCTGCTGCACAGATTACTCTGCCCACCGCGCTGCTGCGACGACCACTCTGCCCACCGCGCCGCTGCGCCGACCAGCCTGCCCACCGCGCTGCTGCGCCGACCAGCCTGCCCACCGCGCTGCTGCGCTGACCAGTCTGCCCATTGCGCTGACCACTCTGCCCACCTCGCTGCTGCGCTGACCAGTCTGCCCATTGCGCTGACCACTCTCCCCACCGCGCTGCTGCGCTGACCACTCTGCCCACCGCGCTGCTGTGCTGACAACTCTGCCCACCGCGCTGCTGTGCCGACCACTCTGCCCGCTGCGCCGACCAGTCTGCCCGTTGCGCCGACCACCCTGCCCACCGCGCCGACCAGTCTGCCCACCACGCTGCCGCTCCGACCAGTCTGCCCACCGCGCTGCTGCGCCGACCAGTCTGCCCACCGCGCTGCTGCGCCGACCACACTGCCCACCGCGCTGCTGCGCCGATTACTCTGCCCACCGCGCTGCTGCGCCGACCACTCTGCCCACCGCGCTGCTGCGCCGACCACTCTGCCCACCAAGCTGCTGCGCCGACCACTCTGCCCACCGCGCTGCTGCGCCGACCAGTCTGCCCACCGCGCTGCTGCGCCGACCACTCTGCCCACCGCGCTGCTGCGCCGACCACTCTGCCCACCGCGCTGCTGCGCCGACCACTCTGCCCACCGCGCTGCTGTGCCGACCACTCTGCCCACCGCGCTGCTGCGCTGACGACTGCCTGCTGCGCCGACCACTCTGCCCACCGCGCTGCTGCGCCGACCACACTGCCCACCGCGCTGCTGCGCTGACTGCCCGCTGCGCTGACCACTCTGCCCACCGCTCGGCTGCGCCGACCACTCTGCCCACCGCGCTGCTGCGTCGACCACTCTGCCCACCACGCTGCTGCACCGACCACTCTGCCCACCACGCTGCCGCTCCGACCACCCTACCCACCACGCTGCCGCTCTGACCGCTCTGCTCACCGCGCTGCTGCTCCGTCCACACTGCCCACCGCGCTGCCGCGCCGACCACCCTACCCACCGCGCCGACTACTATGCCCACCGCGCTGCCCACCCTGCCCACCGCGCTGCCGCTCCGACCACCCTGCCCACCGCGCTGCCTCTCCGACCACCCTGCCCACCGCGCTGCCGCGCCGACCACCCTGCCCACCGCGCTGCTGCGCCGACCACACTGCCCACCGCGCTGCCGCGCCGACCACCCTACCCACCACGCCGACTACTATGCCCACCGCGCTGCCCACCCTGCTGCCGCTCTGACCACCCTGCCCACCGCGCTGCCTCTCCGACCACCCTGCCCACCGCGCTGCCGCGCCGACCACCCTGCCCACCGCGCTGCTGCGCCGACCAGTCTGCCACACTGAGCGACTATACTTTGCTAACCACTGAGCCACTGCACAGTGCTAACCACTGAGCCACCACGCAGTGCTAACCACTGAGCCACCGTATACTCTGCTAACCACTGAGCCCCTGTATACTCTGCTAACCACTGAGCTGCCGTACAGTGCTCCATCCTCCTACTCCCACCGCTCTGTGCTCTGTCCTTCCCCTGCCTGTGCCGTTCCATCCTCCTGCACCGCTTCCTTCTCCTTCCTTTGTCCTCCTCCCCTCCGCCACTCCATCCTCCATCCTCCCCTGCCTGTGCTGCTCCGTCCTCCCCCACCCCGCCGCTTCATCCTCCGTCCTCCACCCCCCCGCTGCTCTGTGCTCCATCCTCCCCCTGCCGCTCCGTCTTCCCCACCCCACCGCTTCCTCTTCCTTCCTTTGTCCGCCTCCCCTCCGACACTCCATCCTCCGTCCTCCCCCTGCCTCTGCTGCTCCGGCCTCCCCCACCCCGCCGCTTTGTCCTCCATCCTCCTCTCCCCTGCCGCTTTGTGCTCCGTCCTCCCCCTGCCTGTGCTGCTTCGGCTTCCCCCACCCCACCACTTCGTCCTCCATCCTCCTCTCCCCCACAGCTCTGTGCTCCGGCCTCCCCCTGCCGCTTAATCCTCCCCCTGCCAGTGCCGCTGCATCCTTCACCACTCCACCGCTTCCTCCTTTTTCCTTTGTCCTCCTCCTCTCCGCCACTCCATACTCCGTTCTCCCCCTGCCTGTGCTGCTCCATCCTCCGTCCTCCTCCTCCCACCGCTGTGCTCCATCCTCCCCCTGACTGTGCTGCTCCATCCTCCTCCACCGCTTCCTCCTCCTTCCTTTGTCCTCCTCCTCTCCGCCACTCCATCCTCCCCCTGCCTATCCTGCTTCATCCTCCCCCACCCCAGCGCTTCATCCTCTGTCCTCCTCCCCCGCTCTGTGCTCCGTGTTCCCCCCCTTCCTGTGCTGTTCCATCCTCCCCCACCCCACCGCTTCCTCCTCCTTCCTTTATCCTCCTTCCCCCCGCCACTCCATCCTCCCCTGCCTGTGCTGCTCTGGCCTCCACCACCCCGCCGCTTCATCCTCCGTCCTTCTCCCACCCGCCACTCTGTGCTCCATCCTCCCACTGTCTGTGCCACTCCATCCTCCTCCTTCCTTTGTCCTCCTCCCCTCCATCCTTTCCCTGCCTGTGCTGCGCCATCCTCCCCCACCCGCCGCTTTGTCCTCTGTCCTCCTCCCCCCTGCCGCTCTGTGCTCCGTCCTCCCCCTGCCTGTGCCGCTCCATCCTCCCCCCACCCACTGCTTCCTCCTCCTTCCTTTGTCCTCCTCTCCTCCACCACTCCATCCTCCCCCACACACCGCTTTGTCCTCTGTCCTCCTCCCCCCTGCCGCTCTGTGCTCCGTCCTCCCCCTGCCTGTGCCGCTCCATCCTCCCCCACCCCACTGCTTCCTCCTTCCTTTGTCCTTCTCCCCTTCACCACTCCATCCTTCGTCCTCCCCCTGCCAGTGCTGCTCCGGCTTCCCCCACCCAGCTGCTCTGTCCTCCCCCTGCCGCTCCGTCCTGCCCCACCCCACTGCTTCCTCCTTCCTTTGTCCTCCTCCCCTCCACCACTCCATCCTTCGTCCTCCCCCTGCCAGTGCTGCTCCGGCTTCCCCCACCCCAGCTGCTCTGTGCTCCGTCCTCCCCGTGCCGCTCTGTCCTCCCCCTGCCGCTCCGTCCTCCCCCTGCCTGTGCAGCTACATCCTCCCCCACCGCTTCCTCCTCCTACCTTTGTCCTCCTCACCTCCGCCACTCCATCCTCCCCCTGCCTGTGCTGCTCCGTCCCCCCACCCCCTCCGACACTCCATCCTCCGTCCTCCCCCTGCCTCTGCTGCTCCGGCCTCCCCCACCCCGCCACTTTCTCCTCCATCCTCCTCTCCCCTGCCGCTTTGTGCTCCGTCCTCCCTTTGCCTGTGCTGCTTCGGCTTCCCCCACCCCACCACTTCGTCCTCCATCTTCCTCTCCCCCACAGCTCTGTGCTTCATCCTCCCCCACCCCACCGCTTCCTCCTCTTTCCTTTGTCCTCCTCACCTCCGCCACTCTATCCTCCATCCTCCCCTGCCTGTGCTGCTCCATCCTCCCCCACCCGGCCGATTCATCCTGTCCTCCACCCCCCCGCCGCTCTGTGCCTCATCCTCCCCCTGCCGCTCCATCCTCCCCCACCCCACCCTCCTCCTTCCTTTGTCCTCCTCCCCTCTGCCACTCCATCCTCCGTCCTCCCCCTGCCTGTACTGCTCCGTCCTCCCCCACCCCGCCGCTTCGTCCTCAGTCCTCCTCCCCCCTGCTGCTGTCTTCCCTCCTCCCCCCTGCCACGCCGTCCTTTCCCTACCTCTCCTTCTTCAAAGTTCCTCCCAATTCAGCCCTCACCGCCTTCCCCATGCAATCTCTATTTCTATAATCTAGAATACCCGATGAGTTAGAATCGGGCTACCATCTATAGGTTATAATTATAATAGTAATTTAATTCTTTTATATAGTACTATTAATTCAATAGCACTTTACATACATCAGTAATGCTGTTCCTCTTGAGGGTCACTATCTAAATATCCTATCTACATAAATACATAGGTGTGATACATTTACACATATTTCTCAATCTTAGGGCCCTTTCACATCAGCGTTTTTTGAAATTCGCGGCAGATGCGGTGAAAAAACCGCATCTTCCGCAATTGCCGCATAACCGATACACTTGTGGCGCGGTTGCGGTTTTTCCCATAGAAAGTATAGGGGGACTTGCGGCAGGTGCGGCAAGTGCGGTTTTGCACTTGCGGCAGGTGCGGCAGCGAAAAAAACCGCGGTCAGCCGCGGTTTTTTTTGCGGCCGCACCTGCCGCATGTGCAAAACCGCACTTGCCGCACCTGCCGCAAGTCCCCCTATACTTTCTATGGGAAAAAACCGCAACCGCGCCGCAAGTGTATCGGTTATGCGGCAAACGCGGCAGATGCGGTTTTTTCACCGCATCTGCCGCGAATTTCAAAAAACGCTGATGTGAAAGGGCCCTAAGATTAAGACACATTTAGTATAAGAGGGGAGATGTGTATCATCCAAATACTTTTATTTGGGGATATGAACCCGGATGTTAAGGTCCAGCAGCATAGCTGCTGAGAAACATTATTTTCTTTTACAACAGGGACGGGTTTTTGTGAACAGCTAAAGAGATGGGCAGGATGGCTGTTCACCACATCTCCATCTCAAGGTATGCTGCTCTTACTGTCACACAAAACATCCTCAACATCACATCACCATCCTCCCGATGCGATAGCATCAGGCATTATATCTAACTAGATTAATTCTATACAAATGCTGTTGTGTAGAGAATCAGCCTTGAAAAAGCTTCCTTTCTGTAATGAGAAATGCATCGTCTAAAGACCATGATCCACTGACCTTTAGAAATTGTTCTTAACGAACTTTCGAACGCGTCATCTTTTTGACCCGAGTAGGCCGCCATAGTTTTCACTTCGGCAGGCCTCTAGCGGTGACATCCCATGCCCAGAGTCTTGTCGCTCAGCAACCAAAGTGCGCTCACGGATTTGTCCTCTGGATTGCGCGCATGCCCCCCCGCCCTGTTTTTTGTCCAGTGGCAGCGCTCGACACTTCAGCTGCCTTAAACAGCTGACGGTCCCGGTGGGAGTAACTAGAAACCCTGGAAACAATAAGGTACCTTTACTTACAGGACAGTTAGTGCTCACTTACTGTTCTAATTAACTACACCGTGCAGTGTTCCATCAATGCAGGCACATTTGACACAACATCAACGAGCACTTTTCCATTATACATGGGCCCACAATGTGTATTCCTTAGGATGAGATCGTTCACTGCCTGATGCTGGGAGCACCGCACGGTGTAAGATATAGCTGAATATTATTGTATTGTATTATAACTTAATAGGCTCTCCACTATTTTAGATCTCATTTTTCTTGTCAGCATATACAGGCACTGTTTTCACTTAGAACAATCTGTATTGGATTATCAGGATCTGTAAAATTCCTGTCCTTTTCTGTGGAGACCTATTAGGGAACTTATCCTGGGTATGTACTTATTGAAAATATACTTGGCTATTTCCCTACTAACGCATTTGTTAGTGCACAGATATGTATATATGTGAGGCCAATTTGGGGCAGTTTTATTTTTAGTTATCTGATACAGTTTATTGAAAATCAGATTCTTAACTGTTGACTGATGATATCTTTGTATTTTGGGATTAGTTTTTAGGGCAATGAGAAGTAATTGCCAGTCCCATCAAGATCGCAGACAAGATAGATTATCTTCTTACAACTTTTATCCTCTTCTTCTTTGTCTAAGGCAACTATCAGTTACGCATTTATTGTAAACATTTTGGGTCCTATTCAAATACCCTTAATTGTTTTGTATTTTCTTAAACAATTAGTTCATGGTACCATCGTGTATGGTTCCGGATAACACAAATGCATTGATGGATATAGTTTGATAGTTTTTACATTTGTGAACACATCAGCCTTCACTATTTAATTAGATCTATCTTACCCAATGGTGACTAATCAGGTAGAGTCACCCTGGTTGAGAGCAGCTCCACCATTAAGAGGTGCCCTAGCTTTGTAGGACTCCGCAGAATTTTGTAATCCATCAAACCCTAATTTTTTTATTGGGGTCATCAACACACTTTAGCGCCAGTGATTACTTATAATTGGTAGTGTACTTTATCTATATACATATATTTTTTCACCTTTATATATAATAGACATACACATATTCACATTCATTCAGATTTTATACATACTCCCTATGCATTGTTCACTCATTCACCTCACACACAGACAACCCCTTTCCATTTTTTCACACATTACATATTACAACCATATACCGTATATACTCGTGTATAAGCCGACCCGTGTATAAGCCGACCCCCTACTTTTGCCCCAAAAATCTGGAAAAACCTATTGACTCGTGTATAAGCCGAGGGTGGACCCCAGCACAGGTATATAGCCCCCAGCAGTGTGGTATACAGGCCTCCCCAGTGGTAGTATACAGCAGCCCCAGTGGTAGTATACAGCAGCCCCAGTGGTAGTATACAGCAGCCTCAGTGGTAGTATACAGCAGCCCCAGTGGTAGTATATAGCAGCCCCAGCAGCCCCAGTGGTAGTATACAGCAGCCCTAGTGGTATACAGCAGGCCCCCAGGGGTACATACAGCAGCCCCAGTGGTAGTATACAGCAGCCCCAGTGGTAGTATACAGCAGCCCCAGTGGTAGTATACAGCAGCCCCAGTGGTAGTATACAGCAGCCCCAGTGGTAGTATACAGCAGCCCCAGTGGTAGTATATAGCAGCCCCAGCAGCCCCAGTGGTAGTATACAGCAGCCCTAGTGGTAGTATACAGCAGCCCCAGTGGTAGTATACAGCAGCCCCAGTGGTAGTATACAGCAGCCCCAGTGGTAGTATATAGCAGCCCCAGTGGTAGTATATAGCAGCCCCAGCAGCCCCAGTGGTAGTATACAGCAGCCCTAGTGGTATACAGCAGGCCCCCAGGGGTACATATAGCAGCCCCAGTGGTAGTATACAGCAGCCCCAGTGGTAGTATACAGCAGCCCCAGTGGTAGAATACAGCAGCCCCAGTGGTAGTATATAGCAGCCCCAGTGGTAGTATACAGCAGCCCTAGTGGTATACAGCAGGCCCCCAGGGGTACATATAGCAGCCCCCAGGGGGTACCCAGCAGCCCCCTGGGGGTCCCCAGCAGCCCCCAGGGGGTCCCCAGCAGCCCCCAGGGGGTACCCAGCAGCCCCCAAATGCTGGCACTCCGCCCCCCCTTGCAAGGGCCCCCCTCCCCGCTTCTCTTACCATCCCGGTCTTCTGATCAGCGCTGCTCCTCGGCGCTCCGTCCTCGCGGCTCCCGTCCTGCTACATCCGGGATCCCCGGCGTCGCGTGATGACGTCATATGCCTGAGACGGCCGGAGATCCCGGATGTAGCAGGACGGACGGACGGAGCAGCGAGGAGCACCGAGGAGCGGCGCTGATCAGAAGACCGGGATGGTAATATAACCAGCGGGGGGGGGGGGGGCCCTTACAAGGGGGGGCGAGTGCCAGCATTTGGGGGCTATATGCACTGCTTCCCCCTGCCGCTGATTGACAGGGGGAAGCAGTGCATATTTAATGAGCGGCCCCACGTGACGGGGCCGCTCATACAGCAGCCTCCCCCCGCCTCCTGCAGCCTCCACAGCCCCGGACACAGCCCCCACCCGTATTGACTCGTGTATAAGCCGAGGGGGAGACTTTTCAGCCCAAATTTTGGGCTGAAAAACTCGGCTTATACACGAGTATATACGGTATATATTTTATATTCTTTGCTGCTTCTTGTATATATTTTTATGTATCATATGTGATCATACTGAGATACGTCATTTCCGGTAGAGGGTGATGGTCATTTTATATTATTAGTATAGTCTCTTTATATTAGGTTAATGCCCTGAGATTAGTGTGTAATTTGGGAGCGGTATTATCATGCACTGTACATGCCAGCATGCAATCTTTTTCCTGCCCGTTTGGTTCTTTTCTACTTTCCTTTACACTTACATATTTGTCCTTTTTTTCTTTTCTTGTATTTCACATTATGACATCAAACCATAAAAAGACCAAAGAAATTGGTAGAGTGACTGTGCTCCTGTTGGCATAGAAAGAAAATTCTTCTTGACCAAAAAATTAATAATTATTTGATTTTATTTTCTATGCGTTTCAGGGTAACCAAAATAACCCTTCTTAAGGAAAAAAGTGTTTTTTTGGTTACCCTGAAACGTGTTGAAAAAAAAAAACACAATTATTAATTTTTTGGTCAAGAAGAATTTTCTTTCTATGCCAACAGGAGCACGGTCACACTCCCAATTTCTTTGGTCTTTTACTGTTTTATGCTTATAGTGGGAGATCGCAGCAGACAGAGACCTACTTTCACAACTGTAAAAGGTGAGCAATTCTAATTTTAACTCTGAAAATTGTCTCACAGGTATACACACTGTGCACCTTCTTTTTCCAGTTGTATTATATTATGACATCACTAATACCTTGCTCACCTCGTACTCTGCTCAGACAATCCCTCGACGTACCCATTTCCTGGTCTTGAACAGATATAATACCTACCTGGACTGGTGATCTATCGCTGACCGATAGGTATTCCATTTAATTTTCTTTTTTTCCCTTTTCAGAAATACATTTATTTTTCTTGTAGGCTCTCACTGTGCATATGTCTTATACTGCTATATATCATTTGTTGTTTGATTCGTGTTTATGTTACTGATAACTGTGAGAAACAAATTGATGTTACCCTTATTTCTCTGCACATGCACACATTTGATTCTATATATGTATATCAACAGTCTTTATGCAGAAGGGAAAACTGGGCACTATCTGTGTATAATGATCCGTGTAGCTCCATGCATTATGAATGACTGAAGGAATCCAGCACAATGGGGTGCTCACTATACGTAAGTATTGTCAATCCAACAAGGTAGATAAAACAGCCAATGGCACTCACCAAAGTTGATCTTCAATTCTTTTAATTCAACATTACATGTGCGGAGTACAGAGAAGGGGGGAGGGAGGTGCTGGAACGAGGACGACGGTAACCGTTTCGCGGCTAACCTGCCGCTTCTACGGGTCCTGACATGGCGTCTGACGACATATCCGGTGCTAAATAGCCGACCAGCTGCATCGTCAGAACATTCACATATAAAAAGTGATTACATACATATGTACAGAGAAATGTAACAAGGACTGTGTCTTATAAGTCCATTTACACCAATAAATTGATTAGAA
Organism: Allobates femoralis; assembly: GCA_033576535.1. Lineage (NCBI taxonomy): Eukaryota > Metazoa > Chordata > Amphibia > Anura > Aromobatidae > Allobates > Allobates femoralis. Next base: position 426,977,319 of record JARQOC010000002.1, on the reverse strand, counting down.
TATAAGAACAACCAAACTTTGATTCTTTAGAAAATCAGACAAGATTACGAAGTGCGGGCAGAAGGGAGAAAAGGTCTTGTTATACTACAAGCCGTAAAGCCTCTAAAATAAGAGAACATTGGTAGAGTGATCGCATATAATCTAAGAGCTGGGAAACACAGTCTGTAGTGAGACCCGTCACGTAGGTCTAAACCACCGTGCTTACTCAATTATCATTGATTGTAACATTATAATAGTTTATGCGACCAGAACTATCAATGCTTGTTCATATAACAGAAATATATCTTATTGCGGCTTTATATGAGGCAACAAACACTGAAGATTAGTTAATTAAATACAGTTAGGGCCAGAAATATTTGGACAGTGACACAAGTTTTGTTATTTTAGCTGTTTACAAAAACATGTTCAGAAATACAATTATATATATAATATGGGCTGAAAGTGCACACTCCCAGCTGCAATATGAGAGTTTCCATATCCAAATCGGAGAAAGGGTTTAGGAATTATAGCTCTGTAATGCATAGCCTCCTCTTTTTCAAGGGACCAAAAGTAATTGGACAATGGACTCTAAGGGCTGCAATTAACTCTGAAGGCGTCTCCCTCGTTAACCTGTAATCAATGAAGTAGTTAAAAGGTCAGGGGTGGATTCCAGGTGTGTGGTTTTGCAATTGGAAGCTGTTGCTGTGACCAGACAACATGCGGTCAAAGGAACTCTCAATTGAGGTGAAGCAGAACATCCTGAGGCTGAAAAAAAAGAAAAAATCCATCAGAGAGATAGCAGACATGCTTGGAGTAGTAAAATCAACAGTTTGGTACATTCTGAGAAAAAAGGAATTGACTGGTGAGCTTGGGAACTCTAAAAGGCCTGGGCGTCCACGGATGACAACAGTGGTGGATGATCGCCGCATACTTTATTTGGTGAAGAAGAACCCGTTCACAACATCAACTGAAGTCCAGAACACTCTCAGTGAAGTAGGTGTATCTGTCTCTAAGTCAACAGTAAAGAGAAGACTCCATGACAGTAAATTCAAAGGGTTCACATCTAGATGCAAACCATTCATCAATTCCAAAAATAGACAGGCCAGAGTTACATTTGCTGAAAAACACCTCAAGAAGCCAGCTCAGTTCTGGAAAAGTAATCTATGGACAGATGAGACAAAGATCAACCTGTACCAGAATGTTGGGAAGAAAAAAGTTTGGAGAAGAAAGGGAACGGCACGTGATCCAAGGCACACACAATACTCTGTAAAACATGGTGGAGGCAACGTGATGGCATGGGCATGCATGGCTTTCAATGGCACTGGGTCACTTGTGTTTATTGATGACATAACAGCAGACAAGAGTAGCCGGATGAATTCTGAAGTGTACCGGGATATACTTTCAGCCCAGATTCAGCCAAATGCTGCAAAGTTGATTGGACGGCGCTTCATAGTACAGATGGACAATGACCCCAAGCATACAGCCAAAGCTACCCAGGAGTTCATGAGTGCAAAAAAGTGGAACATTCTGCAATGGCCAAGTCAATCACCAGATCTTAACCCAATTGAGCATGCATTTCACTTGCTGAAATCCAGACTTAAGACGGAAAGACCCACAAACAAGCAAGACCTGAAGGCTGCGGCTGTAAAGGCCTGGCAAAGCATTAAGAAGGAGGAAACCCAGCGTTTGGTGATGTCCATGGGTTCCAGACTTAAGGCAGTGATTGCCTCCAAAGGATTCGCAACAAAATATTGAAAATAAAAATATTTTGTTTGGGTTATGTTTATTTGTCCAATTACTTTTGACCTCCTAAAATGTGGAGTGTTTGTAAAGAAATGTGTACAATTCCTACATTTTCTATCAGATATTTTTGTTCAACCCTTCAAATTAAACGTTACAATCTGCACTTGAATTCTGTTGTAGAGGTTTCATTTCAAATCCAATGTGGTGGCATGCAGAGCCCAACTCGCGAAAATTGTGTCACTGTCCAAATATTTCTGGCCCTAACTGTATATCAGTTTCATGATTATAATCATGGTCAAGAAAAACCGGGGCACAGGGATCTGTGTTGAAGTCGGCATTCATGAGCATGATTATATTTTAGGAATATCAAGGCACAAAGGTATATATCTAAATTAGATCAAAGACAAGAACGATGAAGCAAGGTGGATAAGGATCTAGACAATAAAGTGAACACAAGTCTATAAATTTATAAAAAAAGCTGCTAGATCGTTCTTATCATTCATTCCCAGCAAACCACATGCTTTAGACCTGATTATCCATTTACATTCTTTTTGTAAAAGGATTTTATGTACATCTCCTCCTCTCCCTGTTGGGAATACTCTCTCTAGTGCCCCTAATATAGAAAACCGACCTCATGTAACACCCTTTTACACTTTGACAGTGCGCACCCCACTCATACTAAACATGCCCTACCCTATAGTCAAATGCTACAGGTCAAAAGAATGAATAGTGATGCAAATAATTTTCATTTACAATGTAAAGAATTGGAAAAACAATTTCTTCAAAGGGGATATCCAAAAAAGGTTCTAACTAAGGCCAAAGCACGGATCTTGAATGATCAACCGAAAATTAAAAAACAGGGGCCGGGAGTTGATAAGAAACGTTTCGTTTTTTCCTTCACCTATGGCCCCATGTTTGATAAAATTAAAAGCGTCATCTATAAACATTGGCATGTACTTCTTAAAGACAGAGAATTAGGGGCACTAGAAATAGGACCCCCATTAATAACATACAAGAGATGCCAAAATTTGAAAGACATGTTGATAAATAATAGAATGTTTTTTCATAAAGAACTAAATTGGCTAGATATGAAACGCCCCATTGGCAACTACAAGTGCAGGAACTGTAAATGGTGTAAACACCACGAAACAGATAATCCTGTAGTCTTTGGAGGGATCAGTCAAAAAATTTCCACCTACATTAGTTGCAAAACTAAATGGCTTGTTTATATAGTTTTTTGTCCATTTAGAAGGTTCTACATCGAAAAAACTATAAGAGAAATGTGCACACGTTTTAAAGAACATGTCAAATCCGTCACCACTGGTATCGGTAGTTCTAGACTTATAAAACATGTGAGAGAATGTCATGAAGGGAAAGCTGAAGTCCTGACCTTTGCAGGACTAGAGAGAGTATTCCCAACAGGGAGAGGAGGAGATATACATAAAATCATTTTACAAAAAGAATGTAAATGGATAATCAGGTCTAAAGCATGTGGTTTGCTGGGAATTAATGATAAGAACGATCTAGCAGCTTTTTTTATAAATTTATAGACTTGTGTTCACTTTATTGTCTAGATCCTTATCCACCTTGCTTCATCGTTCTTGTCTTTGATCTAATTTAGATATATACCTTTGTGCCTTGATATTCCTAAAATATAATCATGCTCATGAATGCCGACTTCAACACAGATCCCTGTGCCCCGGTTTTTCTTGACCATGATTATAATCATGAAACTGATATATTTATTTAATTAACTAATCTTCAAGTGTTTGTTGCCTCATATAAAGCCGCAATAAGATATATTTCTGTTATATGAACAAGCATTGATAGTTCTGGTCGCATAAACTATTATAATGTTACAATCAATGATAATTGAGTAAGCACGGTGGTTTAGACCTACGTACGGGTCTCACTACAGACTGTGTTTCCCAGCTCTTAGGTTATATGCGATCACTCTACCAATGTTCTCTTATTTTAGAGGCTTTACGGCTTGTAGTATAACAAGACTTTTTCTCCCTTCTGCCCGCACTTCGTAATCTTGTCTGATTTTTTAAAGAATCAAAGTTTGGTTGTTCTTATATTCTAATTAATTTATTGGTGTAAATGGACTTATAAGACACAGTCCTTGTTACATTTCTCTGTACATATGTATGTAATCACTTTTTATATGTGAATGTTCTGACGATGCAGCTGGTCGGCTATTTAGCACCGGATATGTCGTCAGACGCCATGTCAGGACCCGTAGAAGCGGCAGGTTAGCCACGAAACGGTTACCGTCGTCCTCGTTCCAGCACCTCCCTCCCCCCTTCTCTGTACTCCGCACATGTAATGTGGAATTAAAAGAATTGAAGATCAACTTTGGTGAGTGCCATTGGCTGTTTTATCTACCTTGTTGGATTGACTATATATGTATATATCCCTGCTTTGTACAGATTACCCCCCAGATGAAAACCCGCATTAAGGGTTGAAACGTTGGGTTACTCCTTTACCTTCTGGATAAAAAGTTGATTCCTTTATTCAATGTTTTAAGTGCAATTTTCCTGTTTCCTTGAACTTTATTTTGAGTGCCAGGGTTATTCGATTATAAATTGATTATAAAAAAAAATAAAAAAATTATTTTTCCCTTGAGCACCTATCATGTACAACCGGTTGAGCAGGATCATAACTTTCTTTGTAATGGAGACTAAAACCGCATTTAACATGACTGATCTGTCAAGTTTAAATGATAAAGACCCATTATATGCGATATTTGGGAAATGTGAATCGGAGCAACTTAACGATGTGTCCAAAAATGCATGTTCATTGTGCATGAATTTGTTTAATGTAAATGGAGAATGCTCGCTTCTCCAACAAATTTAGTGACAAAAAAGAAGAGTGGGAATATAAATTCCAGATAGGGTTGATTGTGTCTCAAGGCAATAAGTAATTCAGTAGCATTAGGAGCATTGGAAAAAAAATACATTTATTTCATCAAAGCAAAATTATTTTTTAGTACAGAATAAATGCAAATATTTGTACCATCCTTATATTTTGTATTCAAAATAAATGGTATTACTTATGGGATATGAATGTTACAGGTGTGATCCTAGTGCATATTCAATGTTATGATGCCTATTCAACCTTTTCATTCACGATTCTCGTCAAGTATAGTTGTCTAACATTATTTGATAGTCATGAGCTATGATTGCATTGTTCAAATGATTATCTGCTTGTGTAAATAAACTGTAAGGCTTCATTTAAGGCCCAGTTACATGTAGCGACACACCAGCGATCCCGACAACAATCTGACCTGGCCTGAATCGCTGGTGCGTCCCTACGTGGTCGCTGGTGAGATGCCACACAGGCAGACTTACCAGCGATGACCCAGCGGATGTGCCGACAACTCGACGGTCATTAGGATCTGTCAGGTTCTCATCCAAAGAATGGGGATCGCTGGTTGTTGCCCGTGTCACACACAGCGATCCAGCATGCCCAGCGGTAGATCACCGATCAAAAAATGGTCCAGGCCATTCATGAACGATCAGTGATCTCCCAGCGGTGGGCCGATTGCTGCTAAGTGTCACACACAGAGATATTGCTGGCGAGGTCGCCGCTATGTCACAAAACCTGTGACGTTGCAGCAATATCGCTATGTGTAACGGGGCCTTTAGACATCAGTGATTATTCTGGTATGCTAAACTGTGATTTTTCATCAGTGTTTTGGATCCCATTTACGATTATATTGGGTACATGTTCTATTCCAGAAATACATGAACACAACACAAACTTCTTTATGAGGCCTTAAGGCTAGGTTTACAAGCCTATTTTGTGGTCATGTTTTCCAGTTCGTGTTATTAGATAAAAACTGGAAAACAAAAGCGCACATCGGGTCTTATCCCAGATATACACTGGCGATCAAAATTAGAGAACATACAATTTCCTTAATATGTTAAGGTGATTGTGTTGTCCTATGACATGAGTTAATTAGCAGTATTTTAAGCTTATTTCATAAATTGTATTCCAAAGCACAGAATAAAAATGTAAGTAAAAAAAAAAAAAACACTGATCAAAATTAGTGAACAATTTCAGATACCTGAACGTTATTGCTGCTAATCTGGCAACAGGTGCTGATTTCCTTAATTATATGACCACCCCATATTTAACTGGGAGCCTAATTTTCCAGTTTGCACTCACTTTGCAAAAATGGTGTGCCATTCCAATGTAACTCAAACCCTCTGGCAGCAAGTTGTCCACATGCCCCTAAGGCAGTGATGGCGAACCTATGGCACGCGTGCCAGGGGTGGCACGCAGAGCCGCCTCCGCTGGCACGCGGCCTCGCCACTACACTGCCGCTTTGATCTGCCGGCGTGCGGCGCGGCGCCGGCAGATCAAAGCTGTGTTGGAGCAGAGGAGACATTTCTCCTCTCTCCAACACTCTTCCTAGATGGTGGGCGGGACTTTTCCCTATGGGCCGCCCACCTCTCCTCCAGCCTCAGTACTGCTTTAAATCTGTCACCGAGCGGCCACGGACGTGAAGGGGGCGGGGCCACTGACGTGAAGGGGGCGGACCGTTTCCCCAAAGCAGTGCCCTTCTCACAGCAATCAGGAGGCCCTCCCAGTGTCTTCATCTCATTCTGATCTCTCTGAGATGATCATGTGACCCCTGATGCCTCCCCTGATGTGACATCATCACAGGTCCTACCGGTATATGTGAGTATCATGTCTGTGTGTGTCTTTCTGACTCGTTCTGTCTGTCAGAATGTCTCTATCTGTGTGTTTGACAGTGTCTGTGTGTCTCTCTGTCTCTAGACAACACTATACAGTATATCCAGGTCCACACTACATGCTGTACTAGTGTGCCTATATACTGTATATATAGTGTGGACCTGTATATACAGTATAGTGCTGTGTATACAAGATATAACCAACAGTCTCAGATGTGCCCAGGGTCCGCAGCGTGTAACGTGCTCAGGGTCCGCAGCGTGTACGTGCCCAGGGTCCGCAGCGTGTAACGTGCCCAGGGTCCGCAGCGTGTAAGGTGCCCAGGGTCCGCAGCGTGTAAGGTGCCCAGGGTCCGCAGCGTGTAAGGTGCCCAGGGTCCGCAGCGTGTAAGGTGCCCAGGGTCCGCAGCGTGTAAGGTGCCCAGGGTCCGCAGCGTGTAAGGTGCCCAGGGTCCGCAGCGTGTAAGGTGCCCAGGGTCCGCAGCGTGTAAGGTGCCCAGGGTCCGCAGCGTGTAAGGTGCCCAGGGTCCGCAGCGTGTAAGGTGCCCAGGGTCCGCAGCGTGTAAGGTGCCCAGGGTCCGCAGCGTGTAACGTGCCCAGGGTCCGCAGCGTGTAAGGTGCCCAGGGTCCGCAGCGTGTAACGTGCCCAGGGTCCGCAGCGTGTAAGGTGCCCAGGGTCCGCAGCGTGTAAGGTGCCCAGGGTCCGCAGCGTGTAAGGTGCCCAGGGTCCGCAGCGTGTAACGTGCCCAGGGTCCGCAGCGTGTAACGTGCCCAGGGTCCGCAGCGTGTAAGGTGCCCAGGGTCCGCAGCGTGTAACGTGCCCAGGGTCCGCAGCGTGTAAGGTGCCCAGGGTCCGCAGCGTGTAAGGTGCCCAGGGTCCGCAGCGTGTAAGGTGCCCAGGGTCCGCAGCGTGTAAGGTGCCCAGGGTCCGCAGCGTGTAAGGTGCCCAGGGTCCGCAGCGTGTCACGTGTATACAGCAGGCAGTTTCTAATGTTTTTACAGTCTGCAGTCTCTAATGTGTATACGGCCTGCAGTCTGTAGTGTGCAGCATCACAACATTTTCCTGAGAGTTCTCTCTGTGTTCTTCACGGTGTCTCCATGGATCCTGTTCCTCTCTACGCCCAGCACTGGACTTTCTGCCGCCACCTTTCATCTTTACCCATCTTTAGGATCAGGCTGAGTCTTGGCTATCTATATACCACAGCATCCTATCTATAAAGCACAGCCTCCTGGGTATGCTGGGTATAATTCTCCTGTTTACTGAGTGTAATCCTCAGTATCTGTAGTATTCTGTATATATACACTGTACAGTACCACTTCTCCTGTCCTGTATACTGGATGTAATCCTCAGTATCTGTATTATTCTGTATATATACACTGCACAGTTCCTCTTCTCCTGTCCTGTATACTGGGTGTAATCCTCAGTCTCTGTATTATTCTGTATATATACACTGCACAGTACCATTTCTCCTGTCCTGTATACTGGGTGTAATCCTCAGTATCTGTATTATTCTGTATATATACACTGCACAGTTCCTCTTCTCCTGTCCTGTATACTGGGTGTAATCCTCAGTGTCTGTATTATTCTGTATATATATATATATATATATATATATATATATATATATATATATATATATATACATATACACACTGCACAGTACCACTTCTCCTGTCCTGTATACTGGGTGTAATCCTCAGTATCTGTATTATTCTGTATATATACACTGCACAGTACCACTTCTCCTGTCCTGTTCTATTTGTACATGCCAAAAAATGGAACAATGTGTCCATGATTTCATTGCAACCAGTGAGTTGCAAGCAATGTCTCCTAGAGATATCTCTGTGTGAGACAGTACCTTAAGGCTCCTTTCACATCAGCGGTAAACTGATGTTTGCGGCCAATCCATCAGGTGGCACCGCATCTGCCAGATCAGCCGACTTGCAGCCCAGATGCGGCAAGCCCCATGCATTGTGTATGGAGCTTGCAGTCTGGTGCGGCAAGTGGTGTTCTGCCAGGTGCGGCAGATCCGGTACTTGCGGCCGATGAAAAACAATGCTGTAAGTGGTGGGTTTTTTTTTCCGCCGTCGCAAGGGCTGGATCTGCCGCACCAGACTGCAAGCTCTATACACAATGCATGGGGCTTGCCGCATCTGGGCTGCAAGTAGGCTGATCTGGCAGATGCGGTGCCACCTGATGGATTGGCCGCAAACATCAGTTTACCGCTGATGTGAAAGCAGCCTGCGAAAGTGATGAGGGCATGACAACGTAAAAGCAAATTTCACTGTTAAAGGCTGATGGGTGATATAGTGTGTGGGCTGGTGGGGCTTGTTTTTCAGGGCTGCTTTTTGGTCCCAGTCCGGCCCTGAAGGTGAGTATGACTTTTTTTTTTCTTTCTATTTACAGCAGGATGGAGCATTACTAAGGGGGCAGGATGGGGCATTACTAAGGGGGCAGGATGGGGCATTACTAAGGGGGCAGGATGGGGCATTACTAAGGGGGCAGGATGGGGCATATTACTCTGCTGGGGGCAGGATGGGGCATTACTAAGGGGGGCAGGATGGGGCATATTACTCTGTGCTGGGGGCAGGATGGGGCAATAGTAACAGGGGGCAGGATTTGGCATATTATGTGATGGGGCATATTATTATGTGATGGGGCTGATGGGGCATATTATTATGTGATGGGGGCTGATGGGGCATATTATTATGTGATGGGGGCTGATGGGGCATATTATTATGTGATGGGGCATATTATTATGTGATGGGGGCTGATGGGGCATATTATTATGTGATGGGGCATATTACTATGTAATGTGGGCAGGATGTGGCAGATAAATATGTGATGGGGGCAAAAATGGGGCATATTAATATGTGATGGGGACAAGGATGGGGCAGATTACTATGTGATGGGGTCAAGGATAGGGCAATACTACCAGGGGGCAAGATGGGGCATATTACTATGTGATGGGGACAAGGATGGGGCACATTACTGTTGGATGGGGCATATTACTGCAAAGGAATAAGGATGGGGCATATTACTGCAAAGGAATAAGGATGGGGCATATTAATGGCAAGTGGACAAGGATGAAACACATCACTGCAGGATGGGGCATATTACTTCAAGGGGACACGGATGGGGCATATTACTGCAAGGGGAGAAGGATAGGGCATTACTGCAGGATGGGGCATATTACTGCAAGGGGACAAGAATGTGGCATATTACTGCAGGATGGGGCATATTGCTGCAAGGGGACAAGGATAGGGCATTACAGCAGGATGGGGCATTACTACATGATAGGGGCAGGATGGGGACATTACCACAAGGGACAAGGATGGGACATTACCGAAGAGGACAAGGATGGGGAATACTACAAGGGGATAAGGATAAAGACATTACTACAAGAAGGGGGTCAGGATAGGAACATTACTGCCAGGAGAGGGTCAGGATGGAGCACAACTGCAAGGAGAGGGTCAGGATGGGGCCATAAATGCATGGAGATGGTCAGGATGGATCATATAGCTAGGAGAAGATCAGGATGGAGCACATTGCTACAAGGAGAAGATCAGGATGGAGCACATAACTGCAAAGAGAGGGTCGGGATGGAGCACATTACTGCAAGGAGAGGGTCAGGATGGAGCACCTTACTGCAAGGAGAGGGTCAGGATGGAGCACCTTACTGCAAGGAGAGGGTCAGGATGGAGCACATTACTGCAAGGAGAGGGTCAGGATGGAGCACATTACTGCAAGGAGAGGGTCAGGATGGAGCACATAGCTACAAGGAGAGGGTCAGGATGGAGCACATTACTGCAAGGAAAGGGACCAGGATTTCAGCATGAAATCTGCTTGCATTCCATGATAAAATCTATCTCCTATCTGTCTAATATTCTGCATTTTTTCCATACAGATCAATCCACCTGCTGTTTCTAGAAAGGGCAGTGGCAGCGGCTCAGCTTCAATGTGCAGTACACATGAGCTGGATGACCACTGCCGAAGAGAAGAGAAGACTGCAAAGGTAAGTTTAAAATCAATTAATTGTTAAAATAATTGAATTGATCATTAATGTTTCAGGACTACAAGCCCTGTACAGGGAAGAGAGTTAGCATCTGCTGGCTCTCCCCCTGTGCAGCGCTTATGATTACTACTGCTGTAATTTAGGTTATATTATCGTATTGGCACTTCGCCATAAATAATTTTGTTTTGGGTTGCGGTTTGGGCACTCGGCCTCAGAAAGGTTCGCCATCACTGCCCTAAGGAGTAAGCCAGTCAACCATAGCAACAGAAGTTGGTTGTTCCAAGTCTGAGATTTCTAAAATGTTGCATCTTTACAACATTACAATATCTTTTAAGTCCCCCAAGAAGGCTGTTCGCCATTGAAAGACAAATGCAAGAGAGGACAGGATAATTCGGAGACTCTCCATGGGTAATCATTTCAACAATTCAGCTGGAACAGTTTGCCAGTTCAGCATTGAACAGGGTGAAGGCCACTTCACACACACAGATATCTGAGTCCAATATCTGAACAGATCTCTGGTTGCAGTGAAATCATGGATACCTTGCTCCATGTTGTACACAGCCACAAAATGGAGCAATTTATCCATGATTTCACTGCAACCAGAGATCTGTTCAGATATTGGACTCAGATATCTGTGTGTGTGAAGTGGCCTTAAGAATCTGTCTTAATGAAGAAAGATGTCCAAGCTCACGGGTTTGAAATGAACGTGAATTTCGTTTTAGGCTTGAGAAAGGATCTTTATCCGAAACGCGTCGCCTGTGACGCTCCCCTGCCATATTTATTGCACATTTTGTCGCCTGCTGTAAATTTGGAGCCTGAAGAGGTTTGAAAGAATAAGAAATTCACGTTCATTTCAAACCCGTGAGCTGGACATCTTTTTTCATTTCTGCATTGCTGTGTTTCCAGGACGCAGGTCCTTGCTGCCGGGGCACCTGTGGTTAGCTGATTTCTACCTTTCCTAAGAATCTGTCTTGTCACACAATGTCACAACATTTAATAGCATTTGGACTGAAAGCCCACTCTGCAATGACCAAACCTCTCAATAGCAGAAAGAATCAAAAGGCTAGACTCACCTTTGTTGAGGAGTATGTTGTCTGGACAGAGGAAAAGTGGTCCACAGTACATTTTAGTGATGAAATCAAGTTTAATTTATTTGGGTCTTATGGGAAACATTGTGCTCATCGAGAAATTGGGGAATGACTGAACTCAAAGTGTGTAAAGAAGTCATTGAAAGGTGGTGGAGTAAGTGTCATGGTTTGGGAAATGTTTTCTGCTGCAGGAATTGGACCTCTCATACAGCTACATGGCAGAGTGAATTCAAGTCTGTATCAGAACCTTCTTTAACAACATGTAGTTCCTTACTAGCATTCAGCACTCAATCAGCCAGCAATTTTCATGCAGGACAATCCCTGTCACACAGAAAAACAGGTAAAGCAGTTCACTGAAACAGAAAACATTGAAACAATGAAATGGCCAGCCCAAAGTTCTTATGTAAACCCAATAGAAAACCTTCGGAAAAACCTTGGTGACTAAGTTATGGCCAAGAAACCTACAACTGTCACAGAACTGTGGATGAGACTGGGTCATTCCATGTCAAGTGATCCAAAAATTAATATTTTTTTCCCTGACGTCTTCAAATTTTTTAAAACATTTTTCTATATGAAGTACAACTTTAGTAAATTACAAAAAAAAAGTTTTGAATTTTTTCTTCATCAGTTAATTTTTTACAGATTTTTAAAGTTTTAAAAAAGTGCGAATTTTGGCCTGGTATGACTTTACATTTTCTATCATATCTCGGGCTAGAAATAAGATAGAGACAAAATAAACACCGTTGTACTCAGAACTGTACAGACTTTCACCAGATATGTCCACAAGAGTATCTTTGCTAATATTTTACCCATGCGATCGCAAACGCAAAATTTAAAAAAGCATTTACGAAAAATCGGCATCATTTAAATATTTCAAAAACTGCCCATATGTCTGCTTTGCTCTTAGCCACATCTGTACCAAATTTCAAGTTGGGATCGCGATGGGATCATATTTTAAAATATTTTACTATTAATAGCGTCAATGGGTCATTCCATATCAAGTTATCTAAATATGAATATTTTTTTTTTACCTTACGTCTTTAGATTTTTTTAAAAAATTTTCTATTTGAAGTACTACTTTAGTTACTGTAATTACAAATTAAACGTTTTGAGTTTTTTTCTTAATCAGTTAATTTTTTTACAGATATTTAAAGTTTTAAAAAAGTGTGAATTTTGGTCTGGTATGGCTTTACATTTTTTTTTATCTCGGGCTAGAAATAAGATAATGAAGCGGGATAGTCATTTTACTCAGAATGGTAACAGCTTTCATTTGATATGTCACAAGACTATATTTTTTTATATTTTCTTTGGGAAAAATCAAATTCAAAATTTTGATGTGCAATTGTGAAATAAATGTTAGTTTGAAAATTGTGAAAAAATGCCTGTGTGTTACTTGTGTTCTTGGTTATATTTGTGCAGAGATTCAACTTGGGACCTGTCATATTTATATATTTTTTATTTTATGGCTGTATGAGTTATTACAACTTATTGAATAAAACATTTATATGCAGCAAAAAAGAAACACAAATCCCGTAAGTGCCAGGATAAATCCATCTTAATCATCAGAACACAACGCTCAGCATTTTCAACCTGAATGCATTGAACAAACCAAAAGAAAAAAGGTGATCATATCCTCAAGTTTGATTAAACAAGATTAAAAGAACCAAAAATGTTAACCCCTATTTATACATGTAAATTTGTTTTCTATTATATCACTAAACATGTCATTTATGAAGCGTTCTATATGAAGTACAACTTTAGTTAATTACTAATAAAAAGTTTGGAATTTTTTTCTTTATCAGTTAAACATCGGTTACAGGAAGCAGAACCCATCAAAGGGACTCAGCAATAAAAACAAGGATGTTTTCATTCAGTAAAGACAGTGAAGTCCATGACGTGGTAGAAGGCGGCACAAGATTGGCAATGGATGACATAACTGGCTATGTGACCTGTGAATATGGTTGGCGCTGGTGGCTGGCTACTGTACTCTCCAAAGACCGTGAAAATGAAGAAGTAGAATTGCATCCTTCTGGTCCAGCGCCATCATTTGTGTATCCAAGAAAGCCAGACATTTTAAAAGTGCACAAAAGTCAGATAACAACTCTGGTGGAGCCGAACACAGTGACAGGCCGTACATACTGTGACACAAAAGGAAATGGCGATTGCTAGTAAGCGCTTATGGACAAGATTACATTTCACCCACTAGAAGGGACAAATTGATGATAAAAGGCCACTTTAAAAACGTACTATTAATTGTTTGATTAGTTCATGTTTTATAGAATGATTATTTAACTACTGTAATATTCTTATTAAACACTTAATAAATGACATGTTTAGTGATATAATAGAAAACAAATTTACATGTATAAATAGGGGTTAACATTTTTGGTTCTTTTAATCTTGTTTAATCAAACTTGAGGATATGATCACCTTTTTTCTTTTGGTTTGTTCAATGCATTCAGGTTGAAAATGATGAGTGTTGTGTTCTGATGATTAAGATGGATTTATCCTGGCACTTATGGGATTTTTTTGTGTTTCTTTTTTGTTGCATGTAAATGTATATTTGTGCAGAGATTCAACTTGGAACCTGTCAAATTTATATATTTTTTATTTTATGGTTGTATGAGTTATTACAACTTATTGAATAAAAATTCAATAAGTTGTAATAACTCATACAACCATAAAATAAAAAATATATAAATTTGACAGGTCCGAAGTTGAATCTCTACACAAATATAACCAAGAACACAAGTAACACACAGGCATTTTTTCACAATTTTCAAACTAACATTTATTTCACAATTGCGCATCAAAATTTTGAATTAGATTTTTCCCAAACAAATTATAAAAAAATATAGTCTTGTGACATATCAAATGAAAGCTGTTACCGTTCTGAGTAAAATGATGCCGCTCCCGCTTCATTATCTTATTTCTAGCCCGAGATAAAAAAATGTAAAGCCATACCAGACCAAAATTCACACTTTTTTAAAACTTTAAATATCTGTAAAAAAATTAACTGATTAAGAAAAAAATTCAAAACTTTTAATTTGTAATTACAGTAACTAAAGTAGTACTTCAAATAGAAATTTTTTTAAAAAAATCTAAAGACGTAAGGTAAAAAAAAAATATTCATATTTAGATCACTTGATATGGAATGACCCATTGACGCTATTAATAGTAAAATATTTTAAAATATGATCCCATCGCGATCCCAACTTGAAATTTGGTACAGATGTGGCTAAGAGCACAGCGTAAATGCATTTTAAAATTTTGCGTTTGTGATCGCATGGGTAAAATATTAACAAAGATACACTTGTGACATATCTGGTGATAGCCTGTACAATTCTGAGTAGAACGGTGTTTATTTTGTCTCTCCATCTTATTTCTAGCCTGAGTTATGAGGAGAAATGTAAAGGCAGGCAACACTGAAATTCGCACTTTTTTCGAACTTTGAAAATCATTTAAAAAAAAAAAAATTTTTAAATTTTCTCTTCACATTTTGCATTGCCTGACATGCATTATCAAATAACAAAATCTCAAAAGAATTAAAAAATAGAGGTAATAATCATTGTTCACTGCATG
>JARQOC010000002.1:426946157-426962111 GCA_033576535.1 Allobates femoralis | reverse complement strand
TCCACATCCATGACATACTTTGCCCGTGCAGACATGTCCAGTATGGTCAGCAGAGGAGCAGCTTCTGGGAGGTTAGTGAAATCTCTTAGCGAGTCTGTCATGTCATCCTGAAAGAGTAAAGACAGATATTATTTCCCCCAGGCAGGTTTCAAGTTTTCTTATCGGTTAAAATATGCTTGATGATGTAGAAACATAGCAAGCGTCCAACAGTATATAACCACATCGCAAATATAGCCTCACTAATAATATCATGACCGATGTGCAGAGGTTGTTTCATGTTCTAAAGGAGGAGCACACCCATCCTCTGTCTTGCTTTGATGGGAGGGGGTGGCGTGCTCCTGCTCATTGCTTGTTTGAACAAGCATCATCATCATCATACCATTGCCCTACCAGTGTTTCCCAAACTCCAGTCCTCACGGGCCCCAACAGGTCATGTTTTCAGGATTTCCTTAGTATTGCACAGGTAATGGAATTGTTATCAAGGCAATATCACCTGTGCAATACTAAGGAAATCCTGAAAACATGACCTGTTGGGGCCTGTGAGGACTGGAGTTTGGGAAACACTACGCCTAAACTGTGCACTCTTTGACACTGCAAGCAGAAGCAGCTTTGCCTCAGCAAAATCAGAAAAGTGCATTCATTGTCAGCTATATTAAAAAGAGCTAGTAAACATTGCATATGTTTGGCCAACCTGAGCTATAAGCTTTTATCAATGAATGAAAAATATCCCTGCACGTATGAAAATGGAAAGGATTTTTAATAACAAATACATTTTAAGTTTGCTATTTTCACAAGCACTTGCAATTTACCAAATTTAGATGAGGGGACTAACCCATTATCTGTCCACTTTCCTGTGCAAAAATTCTACCTTTAGATACTACAGGTTAATTAAACTCAGAACTAAACCAACTGAAAAAAAAAATAAAACTTAAAAATATCCCATATACTCAGCTTGGCTACAACAGCATCTACTATATAACATTCAATATAGTAATATTTATTCATTTGTATAGCGCTATTAACGCCTTAGCACTTTACATACATATGCAACTCTGCCCCATTGGGGCTCACAATCTAAATATTCTATGTGTCTTTGGAGTGTGTGGGAAAACTGGAGTGCCCAGAGGAAACCAACAGACACACGGGAAAAACATACAAACTTCTTGCAGATGTCGTCCTTGGTGGGAATTGAAACCAGGACCCCAGCGTTGCAAGTCTGCAGTGCTAACCACTGAGCTACCATGCCACCCGATGAGTCACATTCACATGAAATCCACAAGAAACAAAATTAGAGACAAACAACACGGTACCACATTAAGAATTTGTAATACAAACATGTGAATGAGGCCTAATGGAAACGGCTTATCAGCAATTTTTATAAACAGCTCTTATGGCGGGTTTACACGTCGCGATATCGCAGTACAATTTCAATCAAAAGTCACGTGGTTCGCTCGTTGGACCCGATATCGTTCCTGCGTTGTATGGTGTGAACGTCCAATACGATGCAGGAACGATGTCAATGCGATATCGGGGATCGAATGAGCGTGCTATTCAATGCCCCGATATTGCATAGCGATTGAAGCCGGATCGTGCTGTGTAAATGCCCAATTACGATGCGATTTCATACGTCACCCATTCACTCCCATGTTAACTATGCGATCCTGGGTTGGGAGGCGGTGACATCGCACGGACGTTGTAATACGATATCGCAGCGTGTAAACATTCAATGCGATGCGGGAGGAACGTGCACTAATTGCGCGCTCCCGCGCCATTGAGTTGCGATATCGAAACGATATCGTGGCGTGTAAACCCACCATTAGGCCAAGATCTCATGATAAGTATTTAGTGCATTTTTATTTATGATCCTACAAAGACAACTAGAGCCTTATTCACCAAGAGCTGCAAGAGGAATAATCTGGATTCAGAAAAGTCAGAGGGACAAGAGATGTAATTGCCAACTTTGGATGTATAATGGAAAAAAACTAAGGGGCCCGTTACATGGTGCCACCTCGCCGGCAATTGTGCCGGCGATGCAGGGACGTGGCCTAATCGCGGCACCATCGCCGGCGAGTTGCTACGTGTGACAGCTCACCGGTGATGTCGGCAGGGATGCGCGCTCCCGTGATTCCCCGCTTACATCGCCGGCACCGTGTAAATGGTACCTTTAAACTCTTTTACTGTATTGATCACCATAAAATTTGGAATCCCATGAAGGATGTGGGTGTGCCAAACCATCTGATCAGCGTCATTAGGACCCTTTAAATTGACCAAGAAGAAACCGTCCGAACAGAATATACTGACACGTTATGTTTCAGAGTACAGTAGAGTGAGTTGTCAGACAAGGCTGTGTTCCGTTAACATTTCTCCTTAATTTATATGCAGAAGCTATATATATTCAGGAAAAATGTGCTTGCTGAAAAAGAAAAAGAAATCAAAATTTCTGGACGAATTATCAAGGATCTTAAATACGCAGTGTGTAACTGGGCCTTAATGGAGATGCATCTGACACCCCTATAATAATAGTAATATAAAAATATTTATTCATTTATATAGTGATATTACTTCCATAAGACTTAACATATATTTGCAACACTGTCCCAATTGGAGCTCACAATCTAAACATCCTATCAGTATGTGTTTGAGTGTGGGACGAAACTGGAGTGCCCAGAGAAAACCCAAGCAGTAACTAAGAAAAAAAAAACTCTGATTCACCAATTTATTATAAAAAAAAAAAAGCCATGAAGAGCCAAAGTAGTCCGCAAATAGTAACATGAAATACAAAATCTGAGTTACTGACGTCACCACTGGTCAGACATTCTGGGTCTCATGCTGCAAATTGTGATCTGGAAAGAGCGGTGATGAGTGACAAATGTTACTGACGTGATCACTAGTCATTGTCACCGGGTCCTGCAGTGCACAGCTCGCCTGAATAGGAGTGATATATGATGCGTCGTTCTAAAGGCCCCGTCACACCTGGCGACGGGGCTGGGGAAGCCGGTGGCGACTGGTGGGTCGGCACACGTTTTTGGTGCCCCGCCAGCGTCGCTGTCCCCCATTCACATGGTGCGACATCTCCAGCCCTGCGCCGGTGATCTGACAGGCGGCATCGCCGCCGGGATGTCTGAGAACCTCAGCGGCAAGGCAGGACAATGGGAGCCTACGGCTCCCATCGCCTGACAGGTCGGCGGCGGCCGGTTACATATCAAAAATAGGGGGGGACGCCATGTCAGTTTTGTAAATTAATTATTTAGTAGGTTAAAAATGGCCATTAATAGCACATTGAAGGGAGCAAATGTAATATCTAGAGAGGGTGGGACATTACTTTGGTCATTTTTTTTAAATTTCTTCTGCTTCCTGTCTCTCATCTAACTTTATCGTTACCTCAAATGTTTCAGTAGATGGGTTTTTTAGGTGCTTAACACTAGAAGTCACAGAAATTTCGAGCTCCCTCCTGAAGTCCCGAAAGAGGGTCAAATGACCCTTAGTCCAAACTGAATAGAACTAACTAGAAACTAAATGGCTAAACTCAATGGAAAACAACAACCTCTGTGGTGCAACAGTAATGGCCTTAATTACAGAACAAAAGACGGTGATTAGAGGATGTTAGCTAAAATCCTTCAGGTCATTCGACCCGTCTCTGGGTTCCAAAAGGTAGAAATGTTAAATGACCCCTCTCTAGGACTTCTAGTGTTAAACTTACTTTAAGGGACCCTGTCAGGTGGTTTATGCTATCACTATATGTACCTGCACAAAGCAAAAAAACTGCACAGCACTCAAGACACAATGTGAACTGGTGCTAGCAGTGACGCTGGGTAAATACAAAGAAAAAATGTCTCTGCAGCACACAGCTACTACCAATATCGTACATATGCTAACAAGCAAAAAATGAGAAAAAAATTAAAAAAATTAAGTTTTACAAAAAACTCATTATTCTTAATTTTTATTTTCGGGGGGTCTTCGTACCAGCGGAGATTGATGATATGCGGGGCAATCAGGGTGGCAGAATAGTCCTCAGACAACCGATAATAACCTCATTGATAGCATGCCAAGATGTTTAACCCCTTCCCAACCTATGACGTTATAGAGACGTCATGAAAGTCGGTGCGTTCCCAACCTACAACATCTCTATAAAGTCATGCGTTGTTTGCGCTCCTGCAGCTCCGGTGACAGGGCCAGTGACAAGTCACCGAACCTGTAGAAGCGCAAGCACCTATACTTGGCCCAGGGGTGGCTTATCCCCCCCCCCGTGGCTAAACTCGCTCTGATTGGCAGTTGAAATTGAGACTGACAATCAGAGCAAGTAACCCCCAATCAGATCTGGAGGGGTGGGATGGCAGGTGCCCTCCCCCTCCTGCTCCAGGGCCCCCCCCCCCCCCCGATTCCTTTCTACCTTTTTCCCCATCCAGCGGTAACAGTCACCTGCCTGTCTGCTTCCTCAGCCCCCTCCTGGTGCGATCATGGAGGGGACTGAGGAAGCTGAACCCCCCTGTGCCCCTTTTCCCACCCTCCCTTTCACCAGCTCGGTGTGGGCCCCTCCTCCTTGATGAGGTAAGTATGAATGAATGATTGAGTGGATGGATGGTGCATGCATGGGTAGATGGATGGGTGAGTGGGTGCATGCAAGCATTCATGGGTGGATGGATTGGTGAGTGGGTGCATGCATGCATGGGTGGATGGATGAATGGGTGCATGCATGGGTGCGTGCATGGATGGATGCGTGGATGTGCGTGCATGGATGGATGTTGAATGCATGGATGTGCGCATGCGTGCTTGCGTGCGTGGATGCGTGCATGCATGGATGTGTGGACGTGAGCGTTCATGGATGGATGTGCGCATGGATAGATGTTTGTGGGCATGCATGGATGTGGGCATGCGTGGATGGGTGCATGGATGGATGTGTGCGTGGATGTGTGCGTGCATGCATGGATATGTGTGCATGGATAGATTTGTGTGCATGCGTGGATGTGTGCGTGCATGCATGGATATGGGTGCATGGATAGATTTGTGTGCATGCGTGGATGTGTGCGTGCATGCATGCATGGATGGATGTGTGCATGGATGAATGTGTGCATGCATGGATGTGTGCGTGCATGGATGGATGTGTGCGTGCATGGATGGATGTGTGCGTGCATGATGGATGTGTGCGTGCGTGTATGTGTGCGTGGATGCGTGCTTGGATGGATGTGTGCATGGATGGATGTGTGCATAGATAGATGGGTGCATGTGTGGATGATGAGTGCATGGGTGGATGGATGGGTGCAACAAGGGATCAAGTGTCCTCATGCAAGGTCTATGGGGCTTGCGGTAAGTGTGCGGCAAGTGCGGTTTCGGCACTTGCCGCACGTGCGGTTTCGGCACTTGCCGCAGGTGCGGCCGTGAAAAATAACGCAGTCAGCCGCGTTTTTTTGCGGCCGCACCTGCCGATACCGCAATTGCCACACCTGCCGCAAGACCGCATAGACATTCTATGGGGCTTGCCGCAATTGTGCCGCAAGTGCAGCGGTTATGCGGTAATCGCGGCAGATGAGTTTTTTTCACGGCAAAAACCGCTGATGTGAAAGTACCCTTAGGCTGCTTTCACATCAGCGGTTTTCGCTCATCGCGGCAGTTGCAGTGAAAAAAACGCAACTGCCGCGATTACCGCATAATGGCTGCACTTGCGGTTCACTTGTGGCATGCCCCATACCAATGTCTATGGGGTTTGCGGTAAGTGTGCGGCAGGTGCGGTTTTGGCACTTGCGGCAGGTGCGGCCGTGAAAAAAAAAACGCGGTATGCCGCGTTTTTTTCACTGCTGCATCTGCCGCAAGTGCCGAAACTGCACTTGCCGCAAGCCCCATAGACATTGTAAGGGGCGTGGTGCAAGTGAACCGCAAGTGCGGCCGTTATGCGGTAATCGCGGCAGTTGCGGTTTTTTCACCGCAACTGCCGCGATCAGCGAAAACCGCTGATGTGAAAGGACCCTAAGGCTGCTTTCACATCAGCGTTTTACGCTGATCGCGGCAGTTGCGGTGAAAAGAAAAAAACAACTGCCGCGATTACCGCATAACGGACGCGATCGTGGCACACTTGCGGCAAGCCCCATACAATGTCTATGGGGCTTGCGGTAAGTGTGCGGCAGGTGCGGCAAGTGCGGTATCGGCACTTGTGGCAGGTGCGGCCGCACCTGCGGCAAGTGCCGATACCGCACTTGCCGCAAGCCCCATAGACATTGTATGGGGCTTGCTGCAAGTGTGTCGCGATCGCGGCCGTTATGCGGTAATCGCGTAAACTGCCGCGATCAGCGAAAAACGCTGATGTGAAAGGACCCTAAAACAAGTAAATGCACATTTCTTATTACTACAACATATTGAAGCCCTGTTAAGTGCATGGCTTTGTAACTTGCAAACAAGTATAGTTTTATTCATTTATCACTGTTCTTTATGGTATATTTTTTATACAGATTAAGTTGCTATTGCTATATATTCTAGTCATATCATTGTACCTGTACCTAATTAATCTTTTCCTGCTTGCTCTAACAATTATATATCTGAGTAAAATGAAGTTTTGTCAGAGAATAAGAGTAACAATTTGGATTTAGCTGTAAAAAGTACAAACAAGTTTTATAGTTTGAGGCACGTCAAGGTGCCCGATCTATTCAGTGACAAGACAACTGATAGATGTGAGAGTTAGCAAACATTAGTCTTTGTCAATGCAGACTGGATGAAGAAAATATTAACAATACAGAATGTGCAATCATATGTCTTTTCACTAGAGGGTATCCACAGCCACTGTTCTCTAAGGACACAAGGGGCAGTGCCAGGACAGTACTCACTGAAAGCCGAGAACATGGCAAGAGAAAGAGAACAGGAAATTCCAGAATAAAGTACGTAGATATACAGACAACACCTCTATGGGGGATGTAATGGGCTGTGTGCCAGTATAAATGCCATATTTCAGTAAGGATTGTTTTCTACAAGGTATGCGCTTATCCTGTCTGCCCTTCAAAAAAGGATGCATGTCCAGCTTTCAGAGTTTCTCCAAATTAGCTACAGGATTCAACACTTCAACACAGTAATAAACCTAGCCTTGTGTCCACTTGGAGCAATGTCTTTTCACCACAGCAAACTGTGAAAATCATCAGATTTTATTTACCGTGTGTTCTAAACAATGGCCGCATACACAGCCTAGTGCCATCTTCATTATGGGGGGCATGGCAACAAGGCCAACAATGCTGCTATTCTAGAAAGCTCCGCTGCTCCAGTTAGATTATGTCAGTTCCAGGCGATTATCAGATCTCACTAGAGTCTATAGAGAATACATTGTTTATTCGGTATTTCTGCATTTTATACAGCAGGATTTATCATGGAGGGTGCACACTGTTCTGCATATATTGTCAGAAAGCAAAAAAAACAAAAAAAAACTGAATTGGACTTACTGGTAATTCTTTTTAAAAACCTCTCCCACCTCCCAAACGCCAGTGTCTTAGAACACAACACCCCAGCATGAAAACTCCTTTAAATCCAAGAATAACTCTAGGAAATAGAAGTAGGGAGGGAAATGTGCTGTTGCGGAACGTTCTTAAAAAAAGAATTATAGATAGGTCTAATTCTGTTTTCTCTAATCACCTTCCATGACAGCATAGGAGGAATACCAACCTATTACCTTAGGGAGCGACCACGGCCTGAAGCACCTTCCTGCCAAAGGCCAGCTCTTGTACTGATGAGAGATCCAGTGTATAATGATTGACTAAAGTATTTGTGGAGGACCACGTAGTGGCTTTGCATATCTACTCAATGGAAGTGTCTTCTTCCTTGGCCCAGGATATGGACGTAATCTCGTAGAATGAGTGGTCACGCCACCAGGAGGGGGTAGCCCATGACTAACACAAATCTTATGGATAGTTTTTGTACCCTGTTAGAAATAGTGTTTTTTTTTACCTTTATTCCTACCTGAGGGTTGGATAATAAGGTTCTGATCTTGCAACACTTGAGATATTGCAACACTGCCCTACATACATCTAGGGAATTACGCTCATCTTCCTTGCTGTAGGTGGGGTTTTGGCAAAAAGGAAGGCAAGATGATCTGTTGAGATCTATGACAGGAAAAAAAAAGGTTTGGTAAAAATAAGGGGTCTAGTGTAAGGATAATCATATCGTCTAGAATTCTCAAATAGGGATCCCGCATGGAAAGGGCTGGTAACTCTCTCACCCGCCTAACTGTAGTGATGGCAATGAGAAAGGCAGTTTTGCATGAGATATTCTGAATGCTACAGGATGACAAAGGCTCAAATAGAGGCTTGGACAAACCCTTAAGGACAACAGTAAGATCCCAGGATAAGACTAATGACCGAAGGGTAGGACGGAGCCTAGTAGCGGAAACCATGAAACGTCTAACCCACCTATGATCGGCTAGACTCTGATCAAAGATAGCACTGAAGGCAGAAACCTGGAGTATTTGGGGCACACCAGGTGGAAAAGGTTTTGCACACTTTACCATAAATAGTGTTGGTTACAGGCTTACGAGATTTTTGTAAAGCGGAGATTACACCCTCTGAGAGCCCTTTGGCTCTTACAACCTTGGCTTCAGTAACCATGCAGCTAATTTGAGGTTGTGAGGATCTGGGTGAAACAGAGGGCCCTGGGATAGGAGATCGTGGCTCTGAGGGAGAGGGTTTTATATCAGACAGTACTATTTCTTCTTGGGCCATATGGGTACGATCAAAATTGTCGTGACCCTATTATTTCTGATCTTCTGGAGTGTCCTGGCTAGCAAAGGGATCGGGGGGAAGGCATAGGCCAGCTGAAAGGTGCATGACTGGGGGCAGGCATCTGTCCCGTTTGGCCCTGACTTTGGTTCCAGGGAGAACGTGTCCACCTTTGCATTCCTGTGGAAGGAGAAATTGTCGATCTCTGGGAATCCCTATCTCGCTGTCAGTGATAGAAAAACACTCCTTAATAATTCACAAATAAAATTACTTTATAGAGGTGAGCTACTTTCCACCGCCCTATATCTCGTTTCAATGTGGATAAATTTAAAATAAAACTTTCCAAGCACCGACAATTACAATTTAGGAGTTACAATTTATTCAAAACCTATACATTATATATATTTTTTGTACCAAAACTGCAGATCCCGGCCGTGGAGCCGCAGGATTGTTCACAAATTTCCACTACACATAAAACACACACGATGTAAAAAATATCAAAAAGCTATAAAAGATTTTATACAGCAAATATACACAGTGCTGTGCAAATTAATTGGGACAAAGCAAGTTTTTCTTGCATTAGTTTTACTATTGCTGATAAGTGTTTTATCAGTTCTTGGTGTCTTTTCCTTTCTTCCACATTTCCCTTTTCGTTTTGGAGAAAACGATCCAGTTTTATTGTGTGTGCGAATTTTCTAGAAACAGCAGATTTTCCAATACCAACGGTGGAAGCGATTTCTCTTACAGTCAGACTTGTATGTTCATTAAGAGTAATAATTCTAGACCTCCTCCATGGAGTAACATCCATTTTTACAGGCACGAATCACACTGGGAGAAAAAGTACACTAAACCACTCCTCACAGAAACAAGCTCTCAGCTGAAGCTGAGGGGGCAGCTAGCTGTTATTTTCTAACTAAAACCAGTCAAACCACATTTTGTTACTCAAGGTTGTACAGTAACACCTGTTCAAAACAGTTAAAACTGGTTTGAATCACTGACCAGTAACCAACTTATGATTTTACTTAAAAAAATGCTTTGTCCCAATTAATTTGCACAGCACTGTATATAAAAAAAATAATTTCCCCAAGAAAAGGAGAAAGAAAGGCTTGGTTTCAAAACCACTTTTTAAGTGATCGCTTGTTTCTTCTAATTAATGTCCATGTCGCATTTTGCTGACTCATCTAGTCCATCAAATATGATTTATTGTAAGATATATACTGCAAAAGCAATTCCTGTCAGTCTTATTTGCAAAGTGGTTCAGAAAACTAAGGATTAGTATAGTGCGGTATTTCTGTGCATGCAATTATAGGTTTCATGGCTCTAATGTCCAGAATGCATATATGCAAAAAAAAAAAAAAAGACTGCAGAAAAAAAGAGGGGCTTTGCACTGAAATGTACTCAAAGGGAACAAAGTCAGCAGATACCTGCAGTTTTTTCAGAGGTGCTGTCAGATCGGTTCTCCTTGTCTAGCTCCATAGCGTCAGATCATCCTGATAAATGGCCTGTATTCACAAGTACACTGGTCTTCTCCTTGGTAGCTTTAGCGTCAGGATGCAGACGGGAGACACGTCTGTCCTCCAGACCAATGCACTCAGGTCTCCTTCGGGCTAGTAATGCGAGGTGCATCTGGCAGTGGCTTATCTGTCAGAGCTTCCTCTGGCTGGCTCAGCTTGTGCCCAACGCAGTTTCGGAGAACTCTGTCTTCTTTGTAAAGGGATGTGAAACCAGCCTGTCCCTGAGTACTTTTATAGCCCATCATGTAAATGCAAACAGTTCCACACCTGTATTCAATCCATTTGTTTTCAATGTATTTAAATCAAAATGGGACATCTTATGTACAAAGCTTCTACCTCTTATCCTTCTGAGCCACCTGCAATCCCCAAACCTGAGAACCTAGAATCTTACCATCATGTTTCAATTTATAGTGTTTAGATAGGGATGTTTCAAATCCCCCTTTCTTATATTCCTTAAATGTTCAGCAATTCTCACATTCAGCGGTCTCATTGTTCGTCCCACATATTTTTTATGACAGGGATATGTGATACAATAAATCACCCCTTTAGTAGTACAGGTAATATACTAATTTATTATAAACTTTTTCCCTTATTTCAGCCTCAATTTTCATATATCATATTTTTCACTTTATAAGACGCACTTTAATTTCCCCCAAATTGGGTGGGAAATGCGGGTGAGTCTAACAAAGCGAATAGTGAAAATATAGGGTGAAAAGTGGAAAAACCTTTCTTACCCAGCGGCTGGCGGCAGCTGCACAGGCCAGCGCCATTGCAAAATCTGGGCGCTGGCGTTTCCGGTTTGCAATACGAGTTTCCGGTTTGCAGAGGGAAACTCGTATTGCGCGCCTGTGTCTGCCACACAGGATTACAAGAAAATGGCCACCAAACCAGTGCATGCGCAGATAGAGCTTGCGGTCACTGAGCCTCGATCTGAACATGCACTGAGGAAATAGCCGGCAGCAATAGGATTTCTGGGCTCCGCTGCACATGGAGTCCTAAAGCAGAGGAGGGAGAGAAGAATCATTCTCCTCCTCCTCTGCAGGGATGGATATTCATTGGTGGAGGGAACTGTTGCTGAGCTGCCTCCACCAATCAGATATCTATCCCTGCACAATGTACAGTAAAACACTTCTTGTTTACACTTCACTAGTTCAAGTGATCCTAAGGAGGGATGAGCACACATTAAAGAGAAACGCAACCTCCATCATCCTTCAGAATATACTGTACAATGGGTGTATTGTATTGGATGGATGATGGGGGTTGTAGCCATATTTGGTGTAATTAGGGAGGGATTGTAATGTGGCCAAAGTGTTTATTGCAACTGTGACTACCACCTCCCTCATCTTTCAGAATACACCCATGTATACAGTACATGGGTGTATTCCAAATGATGAGGGAGGCGGAAGTCACAATATATGGTACTCCAGGCACTGTACTGTAATTCACAGATCCCATAGTAGCGTCATCTACAGATACCCTCATAAATTTATAACCTGCAGATTCCCCATAACAGAGCATCATCCACAGATCCCCCATAACAGAGCGTCACCACAGATCCCCCATAAGAGAGCATCACCACTGATCCCCCATAACAGTATGTACGGTAATCTGAAGATTGCTGACCTTTAATTAAAGGTTTTTGTACAATATTTGGCATAAAATATTTTTTTTCTAATTTTCCTGCTCTAAAACCTAGGTGTGTTTTATAAAGTGAAATATACGGTATGTATAATGTATAGGTTTTGAATAAATTGTAGCTCCTAAATTGTAAGTGTCTGTGCTTGTTAAGTTTTATTTAAATTTATACACATTGAAACGAGATATAGGGCGGTGGAAAGTAGCGCACCTCTATAAACTAATTTTATTAGTGAATTATTAAGTAGTATTTTTTTCTGGCAGAAAGGGTGACAGCGAGGGTGATGTGCAGCAACTTGGGAGGATTATAGCGCAAATCTAGTGAGAAGCTAATTAGTGATAGGAAAACACTCTGATTCAAGCACCATTCTCCCGGGTGGATGTCCTGTCTTGACAAGAAGTCTGCCTGGGCATTAGACGAACCCTTCACATGTATAGCTGTGAGGGACAGTAGGTATTTTTTGGCCCAACAAAATATTTGTTTGGATATTGCTTTTAGCTCTGTGAATCTTAGTACCTCCCTGATAACAGAGGTGTGCCACAGTAACCACTTTGTCTGAGAAAATTCGGACGTGATGTCCTGAGATCAGGTCTCCCGCTGTCAGAAGTGCTTCCTCCACAGCTTTCAATTCTCTGAAATTGGAAGATTTGGCTGTTATGTGAGGAGTCCAGAGACCTTGATAGGGAATTTGAGACACAAGCGCTCCCCAACCCCTCTTGCTGGCGTAGGTTGTCATTGTCAGCAGCGGGGATTGGGACTAGGCCACCCCTCTGGGTTTAAGCCACCAAGTTAAGGAAGCCTTTATTTGGCCTGGGGTCAGAACTTTCTTGTTCAGGGAATCTGAACGCCTGTTCCCGGAGGCAAGAATGTGAGTCTGTAGATCCCTGGAGTGAGCCTGTGCCCAAAGGACAGACGGGATTGCTGGACTGACGTGGCCACTCTCAAAGTGGGTGACCGTCTGTCGCAGAAGAAAGATATTTTTGATATGAGGTCCTTCTGATGACTTTCCGGCAGAAAAGACATCTTCTTCACTGAACCTAGAGTGAAAGAAAGGAACATCTGCTTCACTGAAAGGACATCTGCTTCACAGAAACTGTGTTCTTGTTGAGGAAGAAGTTCTCATTTTTTCAGGTTCGGGATCCACCCCAGACTCTGGAGTATTTGACGGGTTTTGGAGACGTGAGCTCTCAGAACAGAGGCAGTCAGTGCAATCAGAAGATGATCGTCCCGGTAGGGCACAATACAGATTCCCTGTTGATGAATATAGGAAACTACTTCGGACATGAGTTTGGAGAAAACCCTGGGGCCAAAGAAATGCCGAAGGGCAGTACATTTAATTGGTACCATTTTACTTCATGGTTCTGAGAGACGGCAAACCTCAGGAACTTCCTGTGAGCCTGATGGATGAGGACATGATAGTAGGAATCTTGATCTATTGTGGCCATTACATAACCCTGGCCGACTAAGGGTATTGCCATCTTTACAGAATCCATCTTGAATCTTCTGTACGCCACGTGTTGATTCAACCTCTTCAGGTACATAATTATCAGGGAGGCCCCGGATGTTTTTCTTTTTAAAAGCTGGTGCTATCTCTGTTGTAAGAAGGTTGTGTGCTCCCTGAACTCTATAAGCAGGCCCTTTGAGATGATATTTAGGACCCATTGGCAGTTGGTGATCGATTGCCATTGTGGATAAAAGTTCGACAGGCGACCCCACACCAGGATGGAGTCATTGCTTATCTTGCAACTACTGGGGGACCAAGATATCTTTGGATTTTCCCTCTTTTTGACAAGACCAATGCCCCGACTTCCTCTTCCCTTTATATTAAGATGTTTGGACTAGGAGGGCCAAAAAAAAGCGTTTACGAGTAAGCTTCTGCTCTGGAAGGGATTTCTTTTTATCTGATGCATTAGCTAAGATGTCGTCTAGGGACGGACCAAAGACGTATTCACCTTGGAAGGGAATAGTGCAGAACTTGGCTTTTGAAGTTGCCAAAGGGCTCTCTGATAAAACAGCCAATCTGGCAGCGATACGAACTCCTTCAGTGGAGGCATCAGCCAGAAAGTCAGTGGCTTTTTGAAGCAAGGGTAGAAAGTCCAAGATTTCTTCCCTAGAGGTACCTTGAGACAGATGGTTTTCTATTTGGGACAGCCATTTAAACAAGGATCTAGCCCTTGCAGGCGGAGGCAATATTGGAACTCAAGGAGGCGGTGGAGGACTCCCATGATTTTTACAGGAGACTCTTAATCTTCATGTCCATTGGATCCTTCAATTGCGAAGAATCCTCAAAAGGGAGAGCTGTATTCTTAGCCACCCTTGCCACCTGTACATCAACTTTTGGGATTTCCATTTGCTGATATCGCCATCTAAGGGGAATCGATGTTTAAACTCAGAGGAGATCTGTAAACGTTTTTCTGGAAGTTCCAACTCCTAAGAGATCAGGGACTGAGTGTTCTTGTGGGAAAACAGATAGGTTTCTTAGTTTTAAGACCCCTGAACATCTCATCCTTTATAGATCTTCGCTTCGGCGCTCTGTCAAAGGCATGCACCTTCTGTTCAGAATGGCCGCTGACCCAGCCTCCAACGGCATACACATTCAGTGTAGAATGCCCATTGTTTTTATTAGGAGAAGGGGTAGCTTCTTAAAGCAGACTGCACATTTCGGAGGTTTGCCCTTTTTGGTTACAGCCTTATTTCCCTATGGGGAGAGAAACCAGGGGTTACCATAATAATCTTGGACCCAGTTTACAGACTTAACCCCAGAATACTCACTGTGACTGGAGCAGTGCTGGGTTCTGCAGAAGCAGGAGCAGACGTCTTAGCAGTAGAAGTACTCACCCTCGGATGTCTTCAGATAGGGTCTTTATAGCAAAAGACCGGATCTCCATTGAAGAACAGGTGTTCCCTCAATACTTTCAGATCAGGACAGGCCTCAGCTGATTGCGACGAGTCCAGCACGCTCCCCTTTAGCCTGGAACCACCCAACCTGGAAGCGCATGCGTTCCACCGTGGTACGCACAACCTGAAGTGGCTTGCGCTATGGAGTATGACATCACTTCCAGGTCACGCTGGAGCAGGGAAGCGCACACGAAGAAGGAGAGGACCGGGGAGCTCAGGGAGGCCTCTGGCCTGCTTTACTCCGGGAGGGCACAGGAAGGCCAGACCAGTCCAGAGTCCCAGGGAGACGGGAGCAGCTAGGAGGAGGGCAGAGCTGACGACCACTGCTGCCCAGCAGGTAAAAGCAAAAATCTTAAAACCATACTGCTCCAGCCAGTCACGCAGCATAAAACAACCTCTCCATGCTCCATGAGGGACAAGAAAGACACTGGTGCCTGGGAGGTGTTTTTAACCTCTTTGTGTTTCCTGTCCTCCATTAGAGTGCGGCAGCATCCTCCTATGCTGTCGTGGAAGGTGATTAGAGAAAACCTTTTTTGTGAGAAAAGATCTAAGTAGGACATCTATGAGAGCTCCTCAGTGCTCCATGGTATATTGTGACTAACCCTCATTGCTGGTGTATCCAACACTTTGTAACAGTACCCCCATAGATATCACATTTTTGTTTTTAATCTAAAATGCAAGAGCAAAATTAGAATCATGTGACATTGCTAATCCTCGGTTTTACACCTTTGCTTTAATCTGTGGCCTGTGTTGGAATGTCGGACTCTATTTAATAATCATGCGATCAGTTTATAAGGGTTTGTGCACCCTTTGTTAGTTGTTAGAGCAGGCAGGGATAGGCTGGAAGTTCACCATGTTCGAGGTATAAGCCCTTCAGTTACGTATAAATTACTCATGATCTAAATAACTAAAAAGGAACATACATTAGAGCATGCCATTGAAAAGCATAGAGACTGGATACAATAGTGAAAAAAATCTTCGCTGCTGTAGAATAGATGAAGGACTCAAATAGTTTTATCTATGCAGGTGGATTTATTCTATGCTTTTCAAAGTGTATTCCTTACTTCTTCCTCAGGAAAACTACCGGTGAAACCTATTTACTGGTGGTATTCCTGATGAAGAAGTGAGGAATACACCTTGAAACGTAGTAACAAAATTCACCAGCATAGATACTACTATTTCAGTCTATCATCTATCCTACAGCAGTGCAGATTGTTTTTTC
>JARQOC010000002.1:426839450-426946057 GCA_033576535.1 Allobates femoralis | reverse complement strand
TCATAGGCTAAAAGGGAGGGGCTATAACAAGGCCGTGGACATAGCAACGAAAGATATCTTTTAACCCCTTAATGATAAATGACGGCTATACACGTGATGGCTTTAAACTGTCACTGCATGTAAACACTCTTTGGTCAAAAAACGCAGAAAATATCATCCTAAATTTACCACTAACATGAACTCCAATCTATTATAATAAAACCCTAAGGCTACTTCCGTCAGGATGTAATGGTATGGTACGTCACATCCTGGCTGAAGTAGCCTCTACACCCACTCTGGGTGTTCCAATAAGGCCGCCCGTTGCCGGGAGCACTCCTGCCATCGGTACCACCGCCAGCGGAACACCCCGGCCCCCTCATCACTACAGGGCCCCCGATCATGGCAGTGCTATTGCTGTCTGGCCAGAGGACGCACCTCATGTGTGATGTCCTCAGCCTCTGCTCCACACATTAGTACACTGTCAGGAGGAGGCGCCCGGCAGTGCAGGGGTTACAGCCGAGCCTCCGATGTCTGCGGGCGGCTCCTCCCCACTCTCTGCCGTCATATGGCCGCACAGGGTGTCAGGGCCCTGGGAGGCTCCGCACACACATTGCCCGAGCAGTGAGGAGTTGGCAGCGGCAGCACATGGCAGCCGAGGGGCAGCTGCACTGACAGGAGGCGGCTGACACTGGAGGCTGACACCCGGGATCATGCTGCACACCGCCGGCTCCGCACTGCTGACACCGGGGGACACCGTGCTCAGCACGGGGACGCAGAGGTGAGAACCGGGCTGCAAGGGGTTCACAGGTGTGCGACAGTAATGTGTACGTGCGGCCAGGCATGGAAACTGTCTGTGTATGTGTGTATATCTATTATATAATCACGAATGGGTTTTTTGCCCCTTTTGAGTCCGCTCACGCTGCGAGTCAGTGTCGTCATGTGGATACGCCCGAAGCATTGGCCGCGAAGCGGCCATTGCGAGTCAGAGACTCGCACTGCTAGAATCCCGATGCATGTGCATCGGGCACCCAGCTAGTGTATTATATACATTATACATATATATATACATATATATATATACTCTGTGTACCCCCGCGCTGCTGCGCTAACCACTCTGCCCACCGCGCTGCTGCGCTAACCACTCTGACCCACCGCGCTGCTGCGCTAACCACTCTGCCCACCGCCCAGTGCTAACCACTCTGCCCACCGCCCAGTGCTAACCACTCTGCCCACCGCCCAGTGCTAACCACTCTGCCCACCGCCCAGTGCTAACCACTCAGCCACAGCGCAGTGCTAACTACTCAGCCACTGCGCAGTGCTAACCACTCAGCCACCGTATACTCTGCTAACCACTGAGCCCCTGTATACTCTGCTAACCACTGAGCTGCTGTACAGTGCTCCATCCTCCCTCACCCCGACGCTTTGTCCTCCATCCTCCTCCTCCCACCGCTCTGTGCTCCGTCCTCCCCCTGCCTGTGCCGTTCCATCCTCCTCCACGGCTTCCTCCTCCTCCACGGCTTCCTCCGCCTTCCTTTGTTCTCCTCCCCTCCGCCACTCCATCCTCCATCCTCCCCCTGCCTGTGCTGCTCCGTCCTCCCCCACCCCACCACTCTGTGCTCCATCCTCCCCCTGCCGCTCCATCTCCTCCACGGCTTCTCCTCCTCCACCGCTTCCTCTTCCTTCCTTTGTCTGCCTCCCCTCCGACACTCCATCCTCCCCCTGCTGCTCCGGCCTCCCCCACCCCGCCGCTTTGTCCTCCATCCTCCTCTCCCCCGCTGCTTTGTGCTCCGTCCTCCAGCTGACGCTCCATCCTCCCCCACCCCACCGCTTTTTCCTCCGTCGTCCTCCTCCCACCGCTCTGTGCTCCATCCTCCACCTTCCTGTGCTGCTCCATCCTCCTCCACGCTTCCTCCTCCTTCCTTTGTCCTCCTCCTCTCCGCCACTCCATCCTCCCCCTGCCTGTGCTGCTCCATCCTCCCCCACCCCACTGCTTTGTCCTCTGTCCTCCTCCCCCGCCGCTCTGTGCTCCATCCTCCTCCTGCTGCTCTATCCTCCCCCACCCCACCGCTTTCTCCTCCTTCCTTTATCCTCCTCCCCCTGCCACTCCAACCTTAGTCTTCCCCCTGCCTGTGCGGGCTCCATCCTCCCCCACCCCACCGCTTCCTCCTCCTTCCTTTGTCCTCCTCCCCTCTGCCACTCCATCCACTGTCCTCCTCCCCCCTGCCGCTCTGTGCTCCATCCTCCCCCTGCCGCTCCTTCCTCCCTCTGCCTGTGCTGCTACATCCTCCCACACCCCGCCGCTACCTCCTCTGTCCTCCATCCTCCTCCCCCTGCTGCTCGTCCTCCCTCCTCCCCCCTGCCACGCCATCCTTTCCCCACCACTCCTTCTTCAAAGTTCCTCCCAGTTCAGCCCTCACCGCCTTCCCCATGCAATCTCTATTTCTATATTCTAGAATACCCGATGCGTTCGAATCGGGCCACCATCTAGTATATCATAAAAAAACATTCTTGGAATCACTGGGATGTTGAAGCATTCCAGAATTATTAACTCAAAGTGACACTGGTCAGAATTGCAAAATTAGGCTCAGTCCTTAAGGGTTAAAGATATCTTTTAAAGATATCTTTTAAAGGTCAGCAGGTTTTTGCTAGATAATCTAAAGCAGCATAACACAGGACAAGAAAGTCTGATTCTAGAGATGAATCATTTACTAGGCGGCTTGGTGTAGTTTCCATAGAATACTTTTTTGTCTGATGTAGATGTAGCAGAGCAAAGTCCTATACTCTGTGTATTACCCTTGACGAGCAGCTCCCTGTGTACACTGTGCATTGTGAGCAAGCTGTTAATCAGTGGTTGCAGCGACATTAGTGGTCTGATTTGTGCAAAATATAGTCTGCCATTGTTAATCTCCTGATAAAATAAACTGCAGCACACAGCTTAAAGGGAACCTGTCACCTGGATCTAAGCCCCTACACTATCACTACCTGTCCCTGCACTTTCCTAGCTGCTCCCTATCTATCCCTCTCTGAGCTAAATCCGCCCTATAAAACAGCAGAAAAATAACTTATAACTTACCGAAGTCCCTGAGGCTGGGGACTGAAAAGGCGGTCCCAGGCTCCATTCTGCCCCTCCTCGATGCAACAGCACACGCCCCGCTGGGCGGCATTATTCTTTCTTCATCGCCGCCTCCTCCATTTGGAATCTCCTGCCTGCTTTACAACAAGCATGTTGTGGTGATGCGACCTCTATGTGTTCCCTGACCGGGACACAGCATATGGGAGATTGTATCTTCTGCTCGGTAGCAGCACACACAGGGTTAGCTGCTGCTGGAGCTGAGTGCTGATTGAAAGCACTGACGCCCAGGTGTGTGGGTGAATAGGAGATGATATGAGCTGCCCTGGGCTGTGGGGAGGGGGTGGAGTGTGTCAGAACAACAGCAGGAACTGCTGTGTAGAGAGCTGTGTGAAGATTTAACACAGCCTGTGAGCTCTCTCAGAGTGGACGTTCATGAGGCTAATGAGCGGACGGTGAGGAGAGAAAGGTTGTGTGTTGACCTAACACAGCCTACCCGGGGGAAGGTACAGAGCTTCTATATCAGCTGTTGGGATTGTATGAGGTTGTACTCGGCTGCGCCCCGGAACCTGGAGGTCTGTGAATACCTGAACTGTGCCATTAAATTGTGTGCTGTGTGAGTAAATACCTGAGCCACTGCCTTCTGTCGTGCCGATCCTAACTGCTACCTTACAGTGTAAAGTGGGTGGGAGATTCCAAATGGAGGAGGTGGCGATGAAAAATGAATAACGCCGCCCAGCGGGGCGTGTGCTGCTGCATCGAGGAGGGGCAGAATGGAGCCTGGGCCCGCCTTTTCAGTCCCCAGCCTCAGGGACTGCTTTAAGTTATAAGTTGTTTTTCTGCTGTTTTATAGGGCGGATTTAGCTCAGAGAGGGATAGATAGGGAGCAGCTAGGAAGGTGCAGCGACAGGTAGTGATGGTGTAGGGGCTTAGATCCAGGTGACAGGTTCCCTTTAAGTGATAAATTAATAGAATCAAGCTCTTGTACCCTAATTATGCTGCTCTCAGATTAAATAAAAAAACATGCTGACACATTCCTTTTAAAGAATTTTTATCTAAAAGCTCTTTCTTTCAGACAGCCAATATAAAATTATAAACAACCCCTTTAATCTTGTTTTTAAGAAAACAACAAGACTATAAAAAAATGAGAAATGCAGCACTTGAAGCATGTGTGAAAAGAATGCAGCTGTTCTGTTTGGTCACTGTCCAATGCACCTCTTCCACCTGCTACATTATCTAAAATGGGGTAGACAATGGTGCAATGGGTCGAATCTCCCAAATAACTGGAAAGAGAAATACTTTAAACAGCTTACCTTGTACATTTGTGAGACCTACAACTGGTATCAATGCTTGGTATTAGCTGTTGCAGGACCCCCACTTGAGGTGGTGAATGAAAAGCAATTATGAACGAATATGGTCTGCGCTGCTGAAAATAAAATGACAGGAAGTCCAAGGTGGAATGATCGGTGCCTTTATTCCATGTCCTACGCGTTTTAAGGCTGTTCCAGCCTGTTCCTCAGGAGCAACACCATCAATAATGTTGATGGTGTTTCTCCTGAAGAAGAGGCTGGAACAGCCTTGAAACGTGTAGGGCATGGAATAAAGGCACCGATCATTCCACCTTGGACTTCCTTTCATTTTATTTTCAGCAGCGCGGACCATATTCGTCCATAATTGCTGACCTTCTATATTGTGTCATACAATATTCACAATGCCTATAGGCCACCTTGCTAACATCTTATATTCTTATTTTGTGCTAACTATAATAAAATACTAAATCTACTTACATATTTACCTTGGGACCGTAAGTGTCCACATGTTCCTAATATTTGCCACCTGATTGGTCTAACTGAAAAACAAAAACAAAAAACAAAGCAATCGCCATAGTCGCACACTCAAGTGATGTGCCAATATGCCAACTGCACACTGCTATTCACCTCCCGGTCCGGGTACTCAGTCCGCTGCCTCCTCTTCCTCTGTTGCCGCCGCTACCGCGCCGCACATGCAGGCTCAATGCTTGGACACTCACACCGCTACTGCGTATGACAGGGTGACCAAATATGGGCCATCAAGTCTGCAAACCCACCCTCATTCTCTCCTTATGGGGCCGGCATTCTTCCCTACTTCCTCCCATCTGCGCTTCATTGTGGAACGCATACAGGAGGAGGCAATGTTTCTTCTGTATGTGGTCAACAGTGGGATGCATGCCGCCTGGGGACAGACTGCACACAGAGGGGACAGTGAGAGCACACATGGGGAGTAAGACAGACAGCACACCGGGAAGGGGGGGGGGGGCGGAAGGGGTTCAGAGATGGCACACTGGGGGTGGGTGAGATGCACACTGGGGGAGAGGCGACACACTAGGGGGGAGAGTGCACAGGGGGAAGCGTATGGAGGGAGAGGCAACACACAGAGGGCAGACGGCTCAAAGGAGATTGCACATGAGGGAGAGGACAGCACGGGGGGATAGAGACAGCACACAAAGGGAGAAGACAGAACAAGGGTA
This sequence comes from Allobates femoralis, assembly GCA_033576535.1. Lineage (NCBI taxonomy): Eukaryota > Metazoa > Chordata > Amphibia > Anura > Aromobatidae > Allobates > Allobates femoralis. The sequence goes on along the minus strand of JARQOC010000002.1, from coordinate 426,940,502 downwards.
AGAGAGCTAAAAACAAAAAACACATGAGGGGAGAGAGAGCACACAGAGGGGAGAGAGAGCACACAGGGGGAGAGAGCACACAGGGGTGATACAGAAAGTGCATGGGGATCACAGTTCAAAGGAGACAGCACAGATAGGAGAGAGACAGCACACAGAGAGGAGATGGAGAGCGGACAGGGGGGAGAGTGCAAAGGAGGGGGATGTTGACGGCCACTGAATCCATCTAGTAGTTAATAAACATTAAAAGCCTGTCCTTTTATGTTCATCCAGACCTACTCCATTTGATTTTGCTACTATTACAAGATTATATTATTCTGTGAGGATAAGAATTGTTTGGTTGTAGCGTAAGCACAGTAAAAATTGACAATCTATTATATAATCACGAATGGGTTTTTTGCCCCTTCTGAGTCCGCTCGCGCTGCGAGTCAGCGTGGTCATGTGGATACGCCCGAAGCATTGGCCGCGCAGCGGCCATTGCGAGCAGTTCTAAGGCGACTCGCTATGCCCGCGCAGCGGGCATGGCAGTCGCCTTAGCAGCGCGAAGCATTGGCCGCGAAGCGGCCATTGCGAGTCAGAGACTCGCTCTTCTAGAATCCCGATGCATGTGCATCGGGCACCCAGCTAGTATATAATAACTGTCTGTACTAGCTCTGTACTGTGGTTATAAAATGTATCTTATGACTTGTTAAACGTGAAGTGAACTGGAAAAAAATCTTAATTGAATATCTGCCTCCAACATTTCTGTTTTAAAGGGAGACTTATAGAAGAAATACATATATACTTTCCATGAAATAATGCATAATGTACGAGGAGTTATTGATAGTGCTGTGAGATCACTATAGCCAGCAGACTCAGGCTTTACAGTTCTTACTGCAGGCGTGAAGTTTTTAAAAGAAAATATCGGTATGTTAAATGAACCAGAATTAGGTCAGGCTGTGTCAATGCAGACTTGTGTATCCCCCCAGAGTGCACTGCGAGGAGTCATCAGTGTCTATACCGGAAATGGTAGTCAAGTATGTGATATGCATACTCACGGCAAAAATCCGACAGGAGTGTGTGGCCTCACTCAATACATTTGTATTGAGTGAGGCCATGCCCACTAGTCTAGGTCTGGCAGGGGGTATTCATATGGGATACCTGACCACGGTTCCTAAAAAGGATACAGATGTATGTGCATATTGAGTGAGCAGGAGTCACATCTGCTATCACACAAACCCCTTTAATGAAGACCCTCTCCAATATTATGTAGTTTCAAGACATTATTTTAATTCTTTAACATCCATGTATAGGGTCGAATTCATCAAGCAGTCACAAGAAAGAACGTGTTCAAGCAAGTCAGGGTAATTCTTGCCACGAGTGTACTCCAATAGTGCCATATATTCTAAAGGCAGTCAGTCTATGCCAGATTTATTAAGAGGTGTGAACATCTTACTCCAGTGTACTGTTCATTAAGGCTGGTGTACCAAACACCAGTCTAAATGAATTGGGGCGATACTCTGCACCACTTATGTGGCACAAAAACTACTAGAAAAATAAGCAGCATAAAAAAACTTACCATCCATGCCAAAAACAGAAACCAAATGCACTTACAGGATGCAGTCAGAGCCCAAATGTGAAGCAAGCCCAAGTGCAGGGTAATAAATCACCTTCAACCAGCAAGTAAGTGCATTTGGTTTCTGTTTTTGGCATGGATGGTAAAATCACTTATGTGGCCACACGTCAGTGAGTATTTGGATTCATACAATACAGTAAGGTTTATAAAGAATTTGGCAAAAGAAAATGAAGTTATCTTTGCTAACCAATCATTAAAGCAGAAAAGTGCACAACAATTTATATTTTCCTGGTCCCCATCTTGTAGTAATGTCTCCATCCTGGTCCTCATCATGTAGTAATGCTCCCATCCTGGTCCTCATATTGTAGTAATGTCCCCCATACTGATCCCCTTTTTGTAGTAATGTCCCTCATCCTGATCCCCTTTTGTAGTAATATCCCCATCCTGGCCACCATAGTGTAGTAATGCCCCCCATGCTGGTCCCCTTTTGTACTGATATCCCCAACCTGGTCTACCTTATTATTACACACACACATTCGCTCACTCATGCACACGCAAGCCAAGCACGCACGCACACACAACACACACACACACACACACATTCTCTCACTCTCATATACACCCATTCTCTCACACACTCACATTCCCACTCTCATACTCACACAGACTCACACACCCATTCTCTCACACACACAGTTTTCTAACCTTCAACATCCGCGGTCCCCACTGTGTTATGACTTCCGGAAGTGGGACTGACAAGCTCTGCCACTCAGCAAGATCAATGCAAGCCGCCAGCCAATGAGAAGCCCGCAGGTGACGTCATACGCCGATGGCAGCTGTGGGCCTCTCATTGGCTGGCGGCTTGCATTGATCAGCTAAGCGGCACAGCTTGTCAGTCCCGCTTCCGAAAGTTATAACACAGCAGGGAACGTGGCAGCCCCCTGCACTGTACCGCCAGCACGTTGAAGTTGTCCACAGTGCCGAGGGCCACACAGTAAAGCCCCAGGGTCCGCATGCGGCCCGCAGGTCGCTTGTTTGAGACCCCTGCACTGCACAGAAGTGCATGTGTGTTGCACACGACTTCCCTCCAGTCCAGACTCATTAGATTGTCACAGGATGCCATTTTACAGCAACAGCGCCGACAACACAAATCTCCGGTGTCAAAATCAATGAGATGCTGTTTCACAGCGAGCTAGGACTAGGAGGTTGACAAATAATGCAGTTTCACAACGCAAGCGACATCAAGAAGATTTTCATTGTCCAAATCTACAACATTGTTACAGGATGCATTATTACATCGACAGCACTAAGACAAAGATTCTCCGCAATCCAGATCAATGAGACTGTCACAGGCTGCAGCATCACACAGGAGCCGCTGTAATGACGAATCTACGGAGTATAGATTTATCAGACTGACAGGAAACAGCATCCCATCACCAGTATACCGCAATGACGAATCTCCAAAATCCAGACATTATCGTCGTATCATGTATTTCATTACTCCACCATGAATTCTACTGATATCGCTGGGTTTTAACCCCTTCAGGACCCAGCCTATTTTGACCCTAAAGACCTTGGCAATTTTGTCAATTCTGATCAGTGTCCCTTTATGAGGTAATACGGCGTCGGTAACTATGGAATGCTTCATCGGATCATAGCGATTCTGAGAATGTTTTTTCGTGGCATACTGGGCTTCATAATAGTATTAAATTTACGTCGATAATTTTTGTGTTTATTTGTGAAAAAAAACCTAGAATTTGGCAAAAAATTTTTAAAATTTCGCAATTTTCTAATTTTTAATTTTTATTCAGCTAAACCAGAAAGTTATGTGACACAAATAGTTAATAAATAACATTTCCCACATGTCTATTTTACATCAGCACAATTTTTAAAAAAATAATTTTTGGGTGGGAAGTTATAAGGGTTCAAAGTTCACCAGTAATTTCTCATTTTTCCAGCAAAATTTACAAAACCATTTTTTTTAGTGACCACATCACATTTGAAGTCTATTTGAGGGGTGTACATGACAGAAAACACCCAAAAGTGACACCATTCCAAAAACTGCACCCCTCAAGCTACTCAAAACTACTTTCAAGAAGATTATTAACCCTTCAGGTGCTTCACAGGAACTAAAGCAATGTGAACGGAAAAAAATGGACATTTTAATTTTTCTAACAAAAATGTTCTCTTGGCCTTAATTCTTTCATTTTCACATGGGCAACAGAATAAAATAGATCCTAAAATTTGTTGGGCAATTTCTCCTGAGTACACCGATATCTCATATGTGGTCATAAACCACTGTTTGGGAGCACGACAGGGCTCAGAAGGGAAGGAGCGCAATTTGACTTTTGGAGCTAATGTTCCATTCAAAAAGTGAAATGGTGCTCCTTCACTTCCGAGCCCTGCCGTGCGCCCAAACAGTGGTTTATGACCACAAATGAGGTATCAATTTACTCAGGAGAAATTGCCCAACAAATTTTAGGATACATTTTATCCCGTTGCCCATGCGAAAATGAAAAATGGTAGGCTAAAAGAAAATGTTACTTTTTCCTTTTATTTCACACAAATTTTCTTTTTTAATTTTTACGGATCAATTTGTGAAGCACCTGGGGGTTCAAAGTGCTCACTATGTATCTAGATAAGGTCCTATTTTCAGGAGTGGCTGTGGGTTACAATTTGCAGCGTGGGGGCCCACGTTTGGGTCTCCCCACAGTGAGGATTCTAGCCCCCCAGCTGCCAAGTTGTACCTGGCTGGCAACCAAAAATAGAGCGAAGCCCATTTTTTTTTATTTTTAGAATTCTATAAAAAAAAAATGATGTGTGGCTTCGCCATATTTTTGGCCCAGCCAGGTACAACTAGGCAGCTGGGGGCTGGAATCCTCAGCATGGAGAGGCCCAGGCGTTCTGGGCCCCCCATGCTGCGAATTGCAGCCCACAGCTGCCCCAGAAAATGGCACATTCATTGATGCGCCACTTTCTGGCGCTATACCCAGGCTCTTCCAGTTGCCCTGGTGCTGGTGGCAAACTGGGTAATAAAGGGGTTAATGCCAGCTTTTTATTGGCAGCTGGCACTAAGCCAGAGATTCATAATGTCGGGCCAATGTTAGACTCGGTCATTAGGAATCTCTAGTAAATAGTAAAAAAAAATACACCACACACAGAAAAATCTTTTTATTTGAAGAAAAAAAAAAACACAAACAAAATTCGGACTCCATCTTTATTATAAAGATCCGACGTAGTTCACAACGAAGGTCCCACGATGCTCGATCGCCTCCGATGTACTCCACAACAAACGTCCCACGATGCTCGATCGCCTCTGCTCCATCCAGAGATTGCAGCAAGGGATCAAGTGTCCTCTTCCTACAGTTTCTGAGGTCAGAGTTATGGTGCACTGTATGGCAATGATCTTTCATACAGTGCACCATGACTATGATCCCAGAGACTACAACAAGAGGACACTTGATCCCTTGTTGCACCCACCCATCCATCCATGTATCCATCCACCCATGCACTCATCATCCACGCATGCAACCATCCACACATCCATCCATGCACGCATCCACACATCCAAGCACGCATCCATCCATGCACACACATCCATGCATACACACAAATCTATCCATGCACACATTCATCCATGCACACACACATCCACGCACGCATTCATGCATGCACACATCCATCAATGCACCCATCCATGTATGCACACACAAACAAATCCATGCACACATCCACGTACGAACGCAGATGCGCATCCATGCATGCACATATCCCTCCACGCATGCACACACACATATCTATCCATGCACACATCCATCCATGCACGCACACATCCACACATGCATGCACACATCCATGCATGCACACATCAATCCACCCATGCATGCACCATCCATCCACCCATGCATGCACCCTTCCATCCATCCACCCATGCATGCACCCACTCACCCATCCATCCACCTATGCACCCACTCACCCATCCATCCATGCATGTATACATTCACTCACCCATCCATCCACACATGCATGCACCCACTCATCCATCCATTCATACTTACCTTATCCAGGAGGAGGGGCCCACACCGGAGCTGGCCGGCGGGTGCAGCCCGCCGAGAGGTGAGGGGTACTCGGGGCATGGGGGTTGAGTCAGCTTCCTCAGCCCCCTCCGTGATCGCACAATTTACTGCCGGAAGTGGGTTGAGGGGGGAATAGCTCCAATCAGATCTGGAGGGGGTTACTCGCTCTGATTGGCAGTCTCAATTTCAACTGCCAATCAGAGCGAGCTTAGCCTCGGGGGGGCTAAGCCACACCCCTGGGCTAAGGTATGGGTCCTTGCGATCCTGCAACTCCATGGACTTGTCACTGACACTGTCACCGGAGCTGCAGGAGCGCAAACAACCCATGACGTTATAAAGACATCATAGGTCGGGAACGCATCGACTTTCATGACGTCTCTATAACATCATAAGTCAGGAAGGGGTTAAATGCACCTATTTTTATTTAATTTCGTAACCTAAAACACTAACCACATAGTACATAAGCGCAAACGTTCTAAAATCACACGATGCGATAGAATCAGACCCCCATTTAGTTTTTAATAAGTTTTCTGCACTTTAAATTTTTGGGTTCAGTGATCTCATACCATAGAAGCATAGATAAGCAACCCATGATGACAAGTGAGCACTCTCGGTTGGATGGAGATGAAATGAGGACACTAGAGATGAGGCTTGTCTAGCAGCGTGACTGTGTAATCCTGATATGACATATGTGCTCCTCCTTTTCTAAAAGAATTCCTCTACAGTTGGACTGTACTGCTGAAGAGAACCAGATGTGATCACTTATACAAAATCATTCATATAGTGAATAATGTGATAGTTCACAGACTTGGAAGGGGGAAGAGACTTTTATTGAGCAGAACAGGTTTATAAAGTCATCTCCATATATACCACTTCTTATCTGTTTATTTCATTTTTATAAACAAAATCATCAGGTTTGGCCACATTTCACTAAATATTACGGTAAGTACATTTACAATTTATTGTACACATGAAAACAATGTATTCCATGGTGTACGACACATGACTATTTTAAGGAATATGGATTGAAATCTATAATTTGTATGAGCCAATAATCAACAAAAAGGAGTTCATAAAAATTATGGTAATTCACCATCAGCTTATCTAAACAGACAGGCAATCACTGAAGAACGAGCAAAACACTCGCTGGTATGGTGGGATGATTTTTGTACTGGCATAAAAATCACTTATCTGCAGTGCTGTATAATGTGCTAATAACATAATAGTCTATGTGAATAAAATGTACAGAGCAATAATGCTATGCACATAGAATATAAACATCTGCCAATTGTCAAATACAGTTTAATCACGGTTGTTCAATAGTCTGGATCCACTTATGCAAAAAGCCATAATTATTAGTAATAGTTTTATTATCTGACCATGAACTTGGATGTTGTGAATGCTGCAAATGACAACTGTAACTTAATATATACCGTAGCTTCTTCAGGTGAGTGAGCTAATGATGGCAACAGTGGCTACATGGCATACTGCATCATAAATGTACTTTTTGGACTATAAGACGCACTGGATTATAGAACTAGGGCTGGGCGATTTTGGAAAAAATCAAAATCTCGATTTTATTTAACCCTATGGACGATTTTCGATTTAAATCTCGATTTTTTTTTTTATATATTTATACACAGCATACACAGTATATACAGTATATATCATACACACAGTATATACAGTATACATCATACACACAGTATATACAGTATATATCATACACAGTATATATGTATACAGCATACACAGTATACATCATACACACAGTATACACAGTATATATCATACACACAATATCTATCATACACACAGCATATACAGTATATAACATACAGACAGTGCACTGGGCACTCACAGAACTCGGCGATGTAGTAGGACACGGCGTAGTTCTCCTCGCACCAGTCCAGGGCGGAGGTCGGCGGCCCCCAGTGTCCGGGCCTGTCCAGCGCCGGAGCCATGCTGCGCTCTGCTCTGCTGCCAGTCACCGCTGGCCGGAGTCACTGAATTGTGCAGGTGACACTCTGTGCCATTCACTCTTCTGCATTGCAGACTACAATTGCACAGACTGGGGTATATGACTATACTTATGGGCAACACATATGCAGTTACTGTATCCAGCGTATATATTATTAGCCTGCAGATTATCCAGAAATGCTTAGCACTATATGTTGCTATCAATGACAACGGTGTGCGGCAGACTGCAGAGGGCTGTCACATAACTAGTTCCTTAGCACGTTGGCACAATCACTTGGACCAGACATGCCTATCAATTCTGTATACATAAATGTCAATAAATCCTATAAAAAGCCTGTTTGCATTGCAAGCATATTACAAAACTAGTGGGTACAATAGCTGACCTGTAGTATACCCACATGCAGGTGAGAATATGTGGGGGCATTAGACTTACACCAGCAGTTCTCTCCCTATAGAGACCCCTGTAATGTTGGGGGTCCCCTCTCCTGGAGGAGGGCTGCAGATTGGAGGCCATAGGGGCTTACACAAGCAGGTCTCTTCCCCCTATAGCGACCCCTGTAAGGCTGGGGGTCCCCTCTCCTGAAGGAGGGCTGCTCTGCCTCCACGTCTGAGCACATAGGCTCTGTGCACAGAATAGCAATCCCCCAGCACCATCCCAATGTCCCTTCCTCCCTCCCTCCATCCCAGCAGGGCTCCTGAGCCCGCTGTCTCACCTGCCTGCACGGGGAGGAGGCGGAGCGCACCGCAGTGCGCACCGGAAGTACTAGGTGCATAGACGGCGTAGTTCTCGCACCAGTCCAGGGTGGAGGTCGGCGGCCCCCAGTGTCCGGGCCTGTCCAGCGCCGGAGCCATGCTGCGCTCTGCCTCCTCCCCGTGCAGGCAGGTGCCAGTCACCGCCGGCCGGGGAGGAGGAAATGCCGCCATTTTAAATCGAATTTCACGATTGTTAATAAAACAACAATCGTGGCCACACCAGGGGGCGAATTAATCGAATTAATTCGATTAATCGCCCAGCCCTATATAGAACACACCCAAATTTTAGAGGAGGAAAACAGGCGGAAAACATTAAGCAAAAAATGTGATTAAAGGGATCCTGTCACCCCCAAAACACCTCTAAAGCTATTAAAAGCTGTCCCTAGAGCATATTCACACTTACCCTACACTCCTTTCAGCTCCTAAAAGCATCTACTGAGAATGAAGATAAACGTTATTACAGTACCTCATTAGTGATTATAATTAGTGACTACTGTATGCATAGTCACCCAGCCAGGCTCTCCCTCTTCATGATAACACGCCTCAATAGGCGTGATCTTTATCTCTGATTCAAATGCGCCACCTCCCCGCTCTGTTATGCGTCGGCCGTGCTGCAGTGGGGCTGTGTGACGCGAATCGCAGTGCGGAGCTTGAAGCAAACAGAGCGGCGCGGGTGTAGTACGTCACCCGGCACCGGAAATGACGCGATTCGCGTCACACAGCCCCACTGCAGCACGGCCGACGCATAACAGAGCGGGAGGCGGCGCATTTGAATCAGAGATAAAGATCACGCCTATTGAGGCGTGTTATCATGAAGAGGGAGAGCCTGGCTGGGTGACTATGCATACAATAGTCACTAATTATAATCACTAATGAGGTACTGTAATAACGTTTATCTTCATTCTCAGTAGATGCTTTTAGGAGCTAAAAGGAGTGTAGGGTAAGTGTTACTATGCTCTAGGGACAGCTTTTAATAGCTTTAGAGGTGTTTTGGGGGTGACAGGATCCCTTTAAAATGTACTGTTATGGGGGGCAGGGATCTGCTGTCAATACTTTAAGCGTAACTGTCGTTTAAATTTTTATTTAATATTAATGTAGAGCAAGTGATTCTAATCAACTTTCCCATATACTTTATTAATTAAATCAGGAGGGAAACTACTAAAACACTTTCCACATGCTGTCCTCAGCAGCTGTATGTGAAGCCAATTCTCCTCACCTCCGTCTTCAGGGGCGTGGGTTAAGGTCTCATCACACGTAGCATCACACCAGCTATCCCGACAACGAGACGACCTGTAGGGATCGCTGGTACGTCACTTTGGGGTGAGATGTCAAACAGTCAGATCTCACCAGCGACTTCAGCAACAATCCAGAATGATACAGCAGTTGTTGGGAATTGTCACTCTCGGGCGTAGTATTGAGATCGTTGGTCGATGTCCCTTTCCAACACAGTGATGCATTCTGACTAGTGGGAGGGCAATGACCAAAAAATGACCCAGAGCACCTTGTAACGATCAGTGATCTCACAGCAGGGGCCTGATCGCTGCTAAGTGTCACACATCACGAGTTCGTTAGCGAGATCATTGTTATGTTACAAAACCTGTGACGTTACAACGATCCTGCTAATGATCTCATTCTGTGTGACGGGGGAGGGGGGGGGGTTTACACTGTGTTCACAATACAGCTGATAAGACTCGTTACCTCATGCCGGCACCATGCTAAGCTCAATGAGCTGCTGTGAGAAGTTATCTGAATCCACTGTTCACATGGCCTCTTCTCTGTGCTCGGTGATAACACTGGGCAGAGCCATGTAACTAGAGGTGTCGGCATGAGGTAATTTGACAGTCTTCTCTCTATTGTGAATGCAGTGTAGGCCATGCCCCCTTGAAGATGGAGGTGACTAAGAATAAGCTTCACACACCGTCTGCTGAGGACATTTTGTGGAAGTTTTTTTTTTTTTTTTAAATAGTTTCCTTCCTGATTTCATTAATAAAGTAAGTGTAAAAGTTGATTATAATCACTTGGTTTACATTACTATTAAATAAAAATTTAAACAACGGTTACGCTTTAAGGGGGTAAAGTTCCATTTTGGGTAATATATGTCCCCCATCCTGGTTTATAATCCCCATCCTGGAATATAGCCCCCCTCATTATAGTTATGACCCCCCTCATCATGGTACATGGGCCTCTATGCTGGATATGACTTCCCCCTTCTTCTTGGTACATGACCCCCCCAGTCCTGGTACATGACCTCCCATCCTAGCACACACAAAAATAATAAACAATGCAACTTACCTCTTTGTCACTCACTGGTTGCAGCACGTCCGCATCCTCCTGTGTGTGCTGGCACAGCACAGTGACACCATCGCTGTATGCCCCGAACACATAGGAGGACGAGGAAGTCCTGCAAGCAGGGAGCAACTGAGATGTGAGTTACATTGTTTACTTTTTTTATGTGTGCCCTAGGTCATGTACAAGGATGGGCGGTGAGTACACTTGGGCTCGTATAATATGCGCCACTCCCCCTGACTTTCGTGCTGAGGTGATTGACAGGGTGATGCAGTGCATATTATATGAGCCTAATGAGCGGGCCCAAGTCAACAACGGCTGCTTCTGCAGCACGTGCCAGCCTCCTCCAGCCTGGTCCACAGCCGCTGCTCCCACCAGCACAGCCCCACAGCCAGAACCAGCTTCTATACAGCTTCTATATCCAGACTATAAGACGCACCCCCCTACTTTCCCCCAAAATTTTGAAGAAAAATAAGTGTGTCATAGTCTGAAACATACGGTAGTTACAGACTTAACAGCACTTAAGTGGAATTTGTCACAAGGTTTTTGCTATGGAATCTGAGACCACATAATGTAAGAGGGTGACTAACTGGGCTCTGTTTTGCTGTTTCAATACACTCAGTGTTTTATAAGAAAAAAAACTATCACTACAGGACAACTGGTCTTGTGCATGTATGTAGTCCAACGATGCCCCATCACTGATAAAGTTTTCAGTCACTACACAATATACACAGAAAGCTGTGGTGTGATCTGGTTATACACAGCTCTGCTCTATGTGCAGCAGAGAAACCTGTGTATCTATCATAACTGCTGCACCCAGTAAACTAAGTGATACATCACTGAAATTTGTGTCTCTGTCCATACCTCATGCTGCTGTCAGATTACATAGCAAAAAAACCTGCTGACACATTCCCTTTAATAAATAGCTTTCTTATATATATCCTGCATGGCAACTCAATCTCCAATACCCCAAGTAACTGACAGTCTGGCATTCAGGGTTATTTTCTCTTTAATGTCAACATCAATTCAGTAATGATCCTAAAGGAATACATTTACTCTGTTACTCTCTCTAAATAGCTCTGCATAAATGCCAAAGTACGCTCGCTGTATGTCAACACAAAAAAACCAAAACACAGGGATTCTCTCGCATTATTTAATTTTTTTTTTTAACTACCAATGTCATGAACCAAAGCCTTCACACCATACACTAGACATACATTTCTGAACTATTTCCTTAATGTTTATATCATTGGGCAAAGTAGCAGAAAATTGAGAAGGTTGAATGGAAATCACAAATTTGAAGTAACAAGGCGCAATACAAGAATTTAGCATAATATAATGCAAAGAACACATACAATAAGAACTTTAAATCTAGAAAGACGTTCGGCTTCTGGCTTAGGAAACAATTTCTAGCCTTTCTAGCAGAACAGAGAGCTGTCAAAGACAAGGCAACAGCGGAATAGATGAATGACCAAAAGGGTGTGCATCTGGTTTAAGGAATGTAGAGATCTCTCTGTGCTTAGAAACTTGAAGAATCATTGACTGCACAAAGAGACTTGACCAAATATTACATCAGATAGTAAACTTTTCAGTTACCGTATATACTCGTGTATAAGCCGAGTTTTTCAGCCCAAGAATTGGGCTGAAAAGTCCCCCCCTCGGCTTATACACGAGTCACTCGGTATGCTGTGTGGGGGGGGGGGGGCTGCACCGGTGGCTGGAGGAGGCAGGAGGTCACGTGGGGCCGCCTCATTAGTGCAATGAATATGCACGGCATCCCCCCGTCCATCAGCGGCGGGGGGATGCCGTGCATATTGCACTACACAGGCCCCCACCAGTAACACACAGCCCCCCCTCCTTAGTATGTCCCCCCTCCTTAGTATGTCCCCTTCCCCCGGCTGCGGCACCTGTTGTATTAAAGTTTGTTATTTTAACAGGTGCCGCAGCCTGGCGGGGAACATACTAAGGAGGGGGGGACATACTAAGGAGGGAGGGCTGTGTGTTACTGGTGGGGGTCAGTATACCACCACTGGGGGGCCTGTATACCTCTGGGGCTGCTGGATACTACCACTGGGGCTGTATATACCTCTGGGGCTGCTGTATACTACCACTGGGGCTGTATATACCTCTGGGGCTGCTGGATACTACCACTGGGGCTGTATATACCTCTGGGGCTGCTGTATACTACCACTGGGGCTGTATATACCTCTGGGGCTGCTGGATACTACCACTGGGGCTGTATATACTTCTGGGGCTGCTGTATACTACCACTGGGGCTGTATATACCTCTGGGGCTGCTGGATACTACCACTGGGGCTGTATATACCTCTGGGGCTGCTGGATACCACCACTGGGGCTGTATATACCTCTGGGGCTGCTGGATACTACCACTGGGGCTGTATATACCTCTGGGGCTGCTGTATACTACCACTGGGGCTGTATATACCTCTGGAGCTGCTGGATACTACCACTGGGGCTGCTGTATATACCTCTGGGGCTGCTGTATACCACCTCTGGGGCTGCTGTATACTACCTCTGGGGATGCTATATACAACCACTGGGGCTGCTGTATATACCTCTGGGGCTGCTGTATACTAACTACTGGAGCTGCTGCTGTATATACCACTGGGGCTGCTGTATATACCTCTGGGGCTGCTGTATACCACACTGCTGGGGGCTGTATACCTGTGCTGGGGTCCACCCTCGGCTTATACACGAGTCAATAGGTTTTCCCAGGTTTTGGGGGCAAAAGTAGGGGGGTCGGCTTATAAACGAGTATATACGGTACTATTGAAGCAAAAAAATTTTTTTATAGAGGGTTAATGAACCTACAACTATTAGAATAACATAGTCATATCGCGAACACCACTAAGTATTACATACAAGTAAGGCTATGTTCACACTTAATGCGTTTCCTGCGCTTTTTGACACATTTTGCGGCTTTAGTCGGTTAAAAAAACGCAGTGCATTCACACACCACATTTTTTTACGGCCACATTTTCCCCCAAAAAGTGCAGGAGGAAGTGATGTCACACTGGGGCAGGAATAATCCTGTTCCCGTGTGACATGTGTATACAGGGCCGGCCTCAGGCTAAATTGCGCCCTGTGCAAAATTCCCCTTTGGTGCCCCCAGACCATGTCACATGAGACATGCAGCCAATCAGTGGCAGCTTCACTCTTTCCTCACATAAACGTGACATCCCGAGGAAATCAGGGAACAACAGCAGCTCTCATTTATTCTGAAGCCGCCATCGGCGATCTGAGGCGGGCACGAGAAACGTGACCGTGCATGTCAGATCGCCACATATCGCCAGGCGAGATTGCGGTGTGTGCCGGTACCATAAGAGATTATTGGGTCTCTCCATGCTGAGGATTCCAGCCCCCTAGCTGCCAAGTTGTACCTGGTTGGCAACCAAAAATACAGTGAAGCCTATTTTTTTTTTATTTCTAGAATTATTTCTAGAAAAAAAATGACATAGAGCTCCGCCATATTTTTGGTCCAGCCAGGTACAACTTGGCAGCTACGGACTGCCACCAGCCCCCAGCTGCCTCGTCATACCTGGCTGGAACAAAAAATACAGCGAAGCCTATTTTTTTATTTCTAGAATTATTTCTAGAAAAAAATGACATAGGGCTCCGCCATATTTTTGGTCCAGCCAGGTACAACTTGGCAGCTACGGACTGCCACCAGCCCCCAGCTGCCTCGTCATACCTGGCTGGAACCAAAAATACAGCGAAGCCTATTTTTTTTTTTATTTCTAGAATTATTTCTAGAAAAAAAATGACATAGGGCTCCGCCATATTTTTGGTCCAGCCAGGTACAACTTGGCAGCTACGGACTGCCACCCACCCCCAGCTGCCTCGTCATACCTGGCTGGAACCAAAAATACAGCGAAGCCCATTTTTTTTTTTAATTTCTAGAACTAATTCTAGAAAAAAAATTACGTGGGGCTCCGCCATATTTTTGGTCCAGCCAGGTACAACTAGGCAGCTGGGGGCTGGAATCCTCAGCATAGAGAGGCCCAAGCGTTCTGGGCCCCCCATGCTGCGAATTGCAGCCCACAGCCGCCCCAGAAAATGGCGCATTCATTGAAGCGCCATTTTCTGGCGTTGTACCCACGCTCTTCCAGTTGCCCTGGTGCCGGTGGCTAACTGGGTAATAAAGGGGTTAATGCCAGCTTTTTATTGGCAGCTGGCACTAAGCCCGAGATTCATAATATAGGGCCAATGTTAGACCCGCCATTAGGAATCTCTAGTACGGTAAATAGTCAATAAATACACACAGAGAAAAATCTTTTTATTTGAAAAAAAAACACAGACACAATTCGGACTCCATCTTTATTATAAAAAGATCCGACGTAATCCACAACGAAGGTCCCACGACGCTCGATCGCCTCCGACGTAGTCCACAATGAAGATCCCACGACGCTCGATCGCCACTGCTCAATCCAGAGACTGCAGCAAGGGCTCAAGTGTCCTCTTCCTACAGCCTCTGGGGTCACCGTTATGGTGCACTGTATGGCAATGATCTGTCATACAATTCACCAAGACTATGATCCCAGAGACCACAACAAGAGGACACTTGATCCCTTATTGTAGTCTCTGGGATCAGCGTCATGGTGCACGGTATGGCAATGGTCTGTCATACCGTGCACAATGACGCTGATCCCAGAGACTACAAGAGAACACTTGATCCCTTGTTGTAGTCTCTGGGATCAGCGTCATGGTGCACGGTATGGCAATGATCTGTTATACCATGCACCCGACGCTGATCCCAGAGACTACAACAAGGGATCAAGTGTCCTCTTGTTGTAGTCTCTGGGATCAGCGTCATGGTGCACGGTATGGCAATGATCTGTCATACAATTCACCAAGACTATGATCCCAGAGACCACAACAAGAGGACACTTGATCCCTTGTTGTAGTCTCTGGGATCAGCGTCATGGTGCATGGTATGGCAATGATCTGTCATACCGTGCACAATGACGCTGATCCCAGAGACTACAAGAGGACATTTGATCCCTTGTTGTAGTCTCTGGGATCAGCATCCGGTGCACGGTATGACAGATCATTGCCATACCATGCACCATGACGCTGATCCCAGAGACTACAACAAGAGGACACTTGATCCCTTGTTGTAGTCTCTGGGATCAGCGTCCGGTGCACGGTATGACAGATCATTGCCATACCGTGCACCATGACGCTGATCCCAGAGACTACAACAAGAGGACACTTGATCCCTTGTTGTAGTCTCTGGAGATCGTTTCCATGACGATTGGATCCTCTAAGTGCTGTGATCCCTGACATCACAGCACTTAGAGGGTTAACACAGCCAGGGCACAGCAATCACACAGATGCTGTGCCCTGGCTGTGACACCGCTCCTCTGCACACTCATCTCTATGCTGGGAAATGACTGTGCAGAGGAGCCGACAGAAGAAGGAGGACGCCGCAGGAAGAGGACAGCGCAGAGAAGACCCGGAGCAGACCGGAGGACAGAGGGAGAAGACCGAAGGAAAGAGGGAGAACAGCGGAGGACAGAGGAGAAGAAAGAAGACAGGTGAGGAAGAAGAGGGAGCGGGAAGAAGAGGGAGCGGGAAGAGGAGAACGGGCGGAGGTGATCACCGCAGGCAGCGGCGATCACAGGAGGCATGGGGAGGGATCGCAGGGCAGGGGAGCCCACAGGGGGTAGATCACCCACAGGGGGGAGCCCACAGGGGGGAGATCGGAGGGCAGGGGGCACATCGGCGGCCCGGGGCAGAGCGGAGGGCCAGGGAACGACGGCGCCCCCTTTGAAGCATGGCAGGCGGCGCCCTGTGCGACCGCACAACTCGCACAGCGGTAGGGCCGGCCCTGTGTGTATACTTTCGTTTTAGCACTGTATGTACATAGACTGCTAAAGCAAAATAAAAGAAAGCAATGGTAATAAAAATAATACAATAAAATACTCACCTCTCTGCCGACTGTTCCGTGACCTGAGGCTGAGCGGTTTAAACTTTCAACTGATTGTCACGTCACGATTAGCTGATGTCACGTGACATCCACTGATCGCTACCGGGCAATCAGATAATTCAGGTCCTTGTAGTGATTGAACATCTTCCCCTCGGGTCCTGGGACAGCTGGCGGAGAGGTAAGTATTTTATTTTTTTTATTTTTAATACCTTTTATTCACTTTTATTTCACCTTCGCAGTGTATGTTAGATACACTGCGAAAGCGAAACTACAGCTCCGACATGTCACACGGGGGGAGGAACACAATTCTTTCTCCCCCCAGTGTGACATCACTTCCCCCTGCGCCCACGCTTATAGGCGCTGGAATACAGCATTGTCTGAATGACAATGTGTATTCCAGCTCCTTATAATGGCGCCTATGGGAGAAAGCGCGCGCTATTAAGCGCAAAGAATTGCAAATTGACATGGTCATTCATTTTGTGTGCGCACTTTCTACTCCAAAAACGGGGCTGAAAAGAATCGCAATTTTTGAACTGCAAAAGTGAAAGTCCATTCACTTGCCAGGAAACGCAGACGCAGAGGGGCAAAAAGCGCAACATAAAAAAAGCGGGAAATATGCTACGTGTGAACGTAGCCTAAGGGTATAGAGGGAAAAAAGGGGAGGGAAAGAATATGAATGCAATGTAACCTATTTCACTCAATAATTATGTATATTGTGCTTTATTCACATACATTTTCCACTTCTTCCTGACTGTTACACTAATCCAGAAATAATTTGAGCTTAATATGATGAGAAATATTTAACAGAAAAAGTGAAAGGGGATCGTAGCAGAATGCTTGGGCCTCCTTACGCTGAGGGTTCCGCCCCCTACTGCCCAGTTGTACCAGGCTCGCAACAAAAAATAGGGCAAAGCTCCATACAAGTCATATTATGACATCTTGAAACCCCCCCTTTTTTTTTTTTTTTTTTGGTTTTGTTTTTTTAAAAAATCTGCAAGAAAAAAATGCACCAAGAGAATACCACTGATCTGTACGGATGTTCGAAGTATGGTGCAGATTTTTTACATAAAAAATCCATAGCACACATTCTACATTCGCACATGGCTTAAAAAGGTGATATTCCATGAAGTAAAAAAGTGTAAAAAAAGGAAAAAAATAAATGTAAAAATATATACATGAGAAAGAAAATAAAAATAATATAATACTAATACAGATTGATATTTATGAGAAAAATATACAAACAAAATAAAAAAAACATCCAGATTGACCTGCTCTATAAAACTGTCACACTAGTTAACCCCTTCAGGGAACACCATACAACACAATAAAAAGCACTAATCCAAAATTGTATCACTGGAAATGTCATCTTGTCCTGCAAAAAAACAAGTTGCCACACAGTTCTGTCAGCGAAAAAATAAAATAGTTATAACTCTCAGAATACAGAGATGCACAAAAACTTTTCTTTTCTATAAGATTGTGTTATTGGTGTAAAAGCTGCAAAAAAAAAAAAAAAAAACTATATAAATGTGTTTATACTGACCCGGAGAATAAAGTTGTCTCATCACTTTTATGATACGGTGAATAGAACAAGACAAAAAACACTTCCTGCCTCACAGAAAGCAGAATAGAGACCAATCAAAAAACATTGTATCGCCCAAAATGGCACCAATAAAAACTTCAACTCATCCCGCAAAACCCAAGCCCTCACATGACTGTCAAATTCAGTAATGCAAAGAAAATTATTTTGTAATGAAGCGTTTTTGGCATGATAGGTGACAAAACCACAACAACAAAAAAAATATATAAATCTGGTATCACTGTGATCGTACTGACCTGACGAATAAAGCTGCCTAATTACTTATACCACAAGGTGAATGGTGTAAAAATAGTAGTAAAGCCAATACTTCAACTGATGTTTATATTTATATTCTGCTTCCCAAAGATCTCCGTACTGCACAACTCACGTTTATACTGCGCTCTACACTGAACGCTTACACTGGCGATTATGTGGTAATCGCTAAAATACGTAAATCAGACAAAACTCCAAAAGAAAAATTCACTGTAATGAGGCAGATGGAGTCACTCTGAACTCCCATCTGATCTGTGATCCGGCCGTGTCCATCTTTTTATGCGTCTATTAGGCGTGCGCAAAAGTTTGGTCAACCACAATTTTGTGCAGCTTTGAAAAGAAGGACACTGCTGAACAGAGGCCAAACAGAGTCCTGAGTAACTCTGCTGCCTCATTAGTGAATGTATCTGTTGGGGGCTTCACTTGAATAACGCATTTCCGAGATGTAGCTGAAAACCCGAATGTAAGTGCTCAACAGAGCACAGGGTAAATGTGAACTGATCCAAAATGTTCTGCATCCAAATCACCACCAAATAGCATTCAATGTGAACTGGTATAGCTGTGGCATGCACTCAGCTGCTGCCCGAGTGCCCCTAATGGGCCCTTGGTTGTCAGGGCTGCTTGTCCCTGATGGGGCCCCTGGCTGTCAGGGCTTCCTATCCCTGATGGGGAGTGGGCCCCCCAGCTGTTCAAGGCCGTGGCACTTGCCTGGGTAAGCTGGGGGCTGATGCCAGCCCTGCTTTAAATAAATATAAATACTGTATAGTGAAATGCAGTACTTTATGACTTTCAACCAAGTTAGCAATTTACTTTTTAAGTGACATCGTGGTGAACAAATGCTGATTTCTAAAAATACATTTCTCCTGATAGAAGCATAAGAGTTTTAGGAGATCCATACATTTCGCCCCTCCTATCCTTTTTTGAGGCATTGCAATGAAATACCATCCAGATGTTGCACTCATGAATTGCTCATTCCACAGAAACATCGCAAAAGTAAAGGTAAACAGTTTTGTGCCTGCATGGATTTCTAGATTATGCCTGCCAGACCAATGAGCAGGGAGGACCTTCTATCTTCATTAAACTGTAAAATGAGGTGTGATCATACAGTCTGGCCTAACTCCCTGCAGATGGATGTGCTGTGTACTTTCCACACTCGGAAACTGAAACCACTAAACCTCATATGTCTTTCTCCCCAAGCATAAATGATTGATGTTATTTTGGACATGATATCACAAGGTTTTGTAAGAAAGATATGAATGCTCAGAAGATTTTCTTCATCTCCTAAATATTTTTCTATTGCTTCACTATCTTGGCATTTGCAATTGGACAATGAAACTGTCAAAAAAAGGAGTTAACACTCATTCTGGGATCTCTCTTCCTAGAAATTGTATAGCATAAGAAAACTGTGCTATATAGCCTTCATGTTCATGAGATGCCTTCAACTTCACTTCAGTAATGTCTGTGGAAATCTTTACTTCGTTCCATACTTGCTGTCAACTATACCAGAAAGGTCCATAAAAAGTTAGCAGATCATTAAACACTAATTAAAGCTTTCCAGATTATAAATGAAAAGTCACGCTTTCTCCTTGTATGTATAGAAACCATTTCTTCATTCCTCAAGACTGAACTTTTTCTTCCACAAAAATATATATAGATGAAATGAGAAAAGTCACCTGTAATTTCTCTTTACATTCAGAAAGTATCAGAATGCATACCAGTAACCGTGGTCATTGGTATTATTTCTAAACAGAGTAATGAAGGTTCCTATAATAACGTTCCAACAATGTTCCTACCAAACATCATACATTTTTATTTCTATAGGGCCAATGTATTCCACAGCATTTTACAATTCAGGGAGCTCTTGTACAAACAAGATAAGCCACTACTGAGAAACATAGTCCAAAAAACACACCAATAATACCCTGTTCCCAAGCTTACAAACTATGAGGAACTTTAAGGGGGAGGGGACACAAGGTAAAGATGAAGTGCTAGTAGCGGAAGGTAATGCTATACTGCAAATATTTATGCATAGTGTAGCCTGAACCAATACAACTATAACTTTCAAATCTCATATATAAAGATGAGTATGTATGTATCAATCCCCACCCACTCCACACAGCCACACCCACTCCTGTTAGCCCTGCCTTTTCATAATGTGCCAGATGCATATAGCTCCGCTAAGCAGAAGGCAGCACTCAGCCCCCAGTATACCGCAGGAGGCTGAATACAGCCCCAAGTACACCACAGGAGGACGCACACAGCCCCCAGTATACCAAAAGGATGCCCCACACCGTCCCCAGTATACCGCAGGAGGCCGCACAAAGCCCCCAATATACCGCTGACAGGGAGAAACCAATCAAAAGCAGATGGCAGAGGAGACAGTGAATGTCTATCATCTATATATATATAGATGGTTAGAGTGATAGACAGGGATAGACAGATAGATAGAAAAAGGGATAGATAGATGGACAGATAGATAGAAAGATAGATAGAAAGAGCGATCGAAAGAAAGATAGAGGGATAGATATATGGATACATAGAGGGATAGAAGGATAAATAGATATAGAAGATAGATGGATTGATTGATAGATAGATAGATAGATAGATAGATAGATAGTAAGATGGATGGATGGAGGGATAGATAAGATAGATGGATGGATGAAGGGATAGATAGATGGATAGATAGACAGAGGGATAGACAGATAGATGAATACATAGAGGAATAGATGGATAGAGTGATAGACAGGTAGACAGATAGAAAGAGATATAGATAGATGGACAGATAGATAGAAAGATAGCTAGAAAGAGCGAAAGAAAGAAAGATAGAGGGATAGATAGATGGATACATAGAGGGATTGAAGGATAAATAGTATATAGATAGATAGAATGAAAGATAGAAAGAAATGATAGATAAATATAGATAGGGGAGATTATGTTTGTGCAGGGATAATGTTAGGTTTATTTCATTCTTTAGTTTTACACCAGGGACATACTTTGTGGCTCCTTCGGTGTTTTCTGCCTCTCTCCTCCTCGGTGCCGTTCCTCAGTTTTGTTTTCTATTGTTGTACACGGCGATCTGAGGTGGGAGGAGAGAGGCAGTCAGAGCTGGCCCTCAGCAGTGCTGCAAATGCGCAGGCGCCGTATTTGCCACCCCGCAGTGAGGATAATGAATAATCCACTGCGGTGTCAGCGTACTGTGCAGGTGCGAAGTGAGCAGGAAGTTGTCGGGCAGCGTGCACTGCGCATGCCCGGCAACGTGAATGAAAGCGCAGGCGGGCCCGGCAAAAGCGCGGAGGGGGTGGAGGGATCACAGCCTCACAAACACAGAGGGATTATGGACATGACGGGGGCGGCCCAGAGACTCTGCAAACCCCGCCTCCCGGTCTTCGGTCTTGGTAACTACCTAATCTTATCTAAGTCCATATTTTCCTGAATATAGTTATACAAAATGCAATATACACCTTCGCTGAATGCAGCCTTAGTGCTGCAGAAGAGTGGGAGCTTAGCTTTTCATGTCTGGGGGGGGTGACAGGTTCACTTTAAGGATCTGAAGATCTTGTGGAGATGTGAACTGTGTCCAAGTAAAGAATCATGAATCCAGGTGTTAAACTGAATCAGATTGTTAATGACTAATATTTTTCTGAGTTTGAATTCCCAGATTTTTCTTTCTCCATCGTGTTTAAAATGACCTTTCAATATTAGAACTTTTAGGTCTGCCATGCTGTGTCCAGGCTCAGAGAAGTGTATTCCTACAGGCAGCTCATTGTAAAGACATACTGATAGGATATTTAGATTGTGAGCTCCAAGAGAGACAGCATTACTCATGTATGTAAAGTGCTATGGAATTAATAGCGCTATATAAATGAATGAATATATTATTATTATTATTTTGTATCGTATGTCTATGTAAATTCATCATTGTTTGTAGTTTTTGTTTGGTTTCCCCAATGTATGTCCCTGCAGTGCACCTTGTACATTGTATCATGTACACCACATTGGAGGATGTACATGAAAAGAAATCCATGATCTTATAAGTCCTGATTTGTGTTGGGTATGTAAGGACTGTATCTGTTGGTAAAATGTGGGTATAAGTCCTGCATTTCTTACTGTTACAGAGGAATGTGCCCGTCTCTGATGGTGATGTGAGTACACTTCTGATAAGGAGATTCCTTAAGTTGGGGGACTGTTTGTAGGAGAGAAGTGGTAGTTCAGAGAATATTGCTTTCAATCTGTTGTCTTTGTGGAATATGGGTTGGATGTCATCTAGTTACCTCCAGGACATCACAGATAGTCTATGCAAATTGTCAGCCCTGGGTCCAGATCCAGAGAATACAATATTAGTTACCATGGATGTAGAATCTCTTAAAGGGAACCTGTCACCCCCCCAGGGCATTTTATACTGTGCCCAGCAGGCTACACATCATGTAAATGGGGTTCTAGTAACCCCTGTATGTCCCCAGAATGACCCCACATACCTGTGAAATGAAGTTATATTCTCTCCAGAGCTGGACTCCTATTGAGCCATGGAAGTTGGTATTAGGTCATGGCGAGGAAACGTCTCGCAGCCCCCACAGCTGCAAATCCTGCCCTGCATGCTTCAAAATCCCTGCTCCTCCTCTGGCTGGTGCGTGAGTGACAGGAGCACTCACGCCTGTGCAGTGGAGTGGGTGTCAGCGGGCCATAGAACAATGCTGAAGTGAGATTAGTGAAGTCTCGCGAGATTTCAGCATTGTTCTATGGTCCGCTGACACCCACTCCCCTGCGCAGGCACGGGTGCCGCGTCAGTGCCAAAGTCTCGTGAGACTTCCGCACAATGCATGGGCGCCCGCTCCAATGCACAGGCGCAGGTGTCCGTGCATATCACAGGTCTGTGGGGTCAATCTGAGCACATACAGGGGTTACTAGAACCCCATTTACAGGATGTGTAACCTGCTGGGCACAGTATAAATTGCCCTGGGGGGGTGACAGGTTCTTTTCAAAGATCAGCTTACTACATGCAAATATTTCCTTAAAAAAAAACTATGTGGTTTTGTTTGGGTTTCTGCTTTGAATACCATGGCCATGTCTCTGTGCACTGAAGACCTGATGCCTCTAACCACTCCAGTCGGGTTGCAGTTTTGGAATAGGACAGCACTGAAAGATATTGGGTTCTTGATCGCTTCCAAGTTTAAAGGGTATCTGTAACTAGGTTTTTGCATCCTAATCTTAGAATGGCATAACATAGGACCAGAGATTCTGATTCCAATGATTATCACATACTGTGCTGCTCAGTGTAGTTTTTCATAAAATTACTGTTTAATGAGCTTGAGATTATCATTACAGGACTACTTGTCTACTGCCAGGTAGTCCAGCATATTTATGAACAGCTAAATCTGCAGCAGAGAAAACATGAATTATCAAAATGACATCAAGCAGCTCAGTAAGTGACACATCACTGGAATCGGGGTCTCCGGCCCTACATTATGCTGCTCTCAGATGGGGTAACAAAAAGCTGATAAATTCCCTTCAACTCTTCTCAAATCTTTGGCAGTTAATTTGTCTTTTTATCTCTCAACACTTTGTTTGTGACCCTATTGACTATTTGCAAATAAGGGTTCTGTGATCAACCCCAATATCTTAGCAAGTTCAAAATTGCTGAATCCCACTATAAGGGTACCTTTACATGTCGCAACATTGCATGCAATTTCACTTGCAACTTACTGGTTGCAGTGAAATCATGGACACATTGTTACATTTGTACACAGCAACAAAATAGAACAATGTGTCCATGATTTCACTGCAAACAGTAAGTTGCAAGTGAAATTGCATGCAATGTTGTGACGTGTAAAGGTACCCTAAGACTATTTGGAAATTTTTAAACTCATTTTGGTCCACTTTGCCTGAGGAAAACAATTTGCCTAATAATTTTGCACACCTTGATTAAGGGTGTTGATATTCTTAGGCTACCCTCCCTTAATACACATCTTGTAATATACTTCATCAAATAAGCAGTCAAGTATATGAAGCTTGTAGCTAGAAAATCTGCATAAAATGATATGATGAAAATACTCACTTGCCTAATAATTGTGCACACGGTGTACTTTTTTCACATGTTATATGATTATTATAGAGACAGCCTTGTCACATCTTTTCCCTACTCACCTCACTGGCCACAAAGAACAGTAGTGGTGCTTCCTCATCTTTGGCTTTGTATTGTGCGATAATTTTCTCTGCTATGGGTTGAACAAGCTGTTTTGCTGCTTCTGACTCGCCTTCATCCTCAGAGTCTAAAAAAAATATAATAGATAAATAATAATTCTCAGAAATACATTTCCCAGCCGGAAGACAAACAAGTACTGGAATTAAGATTTGCTGTTTATGAATAGAATGTTTGATTAAGCATCTTATGCACTGTAAGAATACATATATATCTGACTTTGTTGTAATATTGTGTGTAATGCTCACCACATACAGTGGATTTCAAAAGTGTTCATATACCCAATACATTTCTATACTTTTTTTATGTTGCACCCACAAACATACAGTGCTGCTCACCATTATTGGCACCTTTTCAGAGACCGTACAATATCTTCACAAATAAATAGAAATGTATCCAAGGTTTATCCTATGGCTTTTTTAATTAGTGGTCCATTAGTGGCGTACTCTCTGGAGCCGTACAAGTACACCAATACACCCCCATAGTGTGACGTGACCTCTGCATCATACCCGGAAGAAGATTTATTTCAGATGCAGGGACCGCGAATATAAATGAGGTAATCATGCTCACCGGACATGTTAACTAGGGAGGAAGGGGGACACTGAGCCGAAGAGAACGCCCACAGTGTCTGTGCTCTTGATGACACCCAGCTTATTAACAAAGGGACATGTAATAAAATGATTATACTCAGCGATTACCGAACACATTTAGCTCAGACAGGGATGTCTAGGGATGTAGTAAGAAGCTGCAGGGACAGGTAGTGATAGGTTTGGGGGCATAAATGACTTGACAGGTTCCCTTTAAACTTCATGGCAGGGTGGATAAAAATCTTGATTTTTTTAAAAAAATCAAAAAAATCAGATTTTTTTGATTTAAATCAGATTTTTTTGATTTAAATCATTTGATTTAAATCAGATTTTTTAATCAAGTTGTACACAAGCAAAACTTTGTCTTTTTGCAAATCTAATTGTTTTACACAAATAAAAATATTAAAACAGTTGATTATGAAACCTAATAATTTTTATTTGCACTATTAAACACTCAGAATTGAACTACAGAGAGTAAGTACTTTTTAACAATAGCCTATCTCTAACGTTTGAAGTAAGCAAACATCTTCAGTGAATACATCAGTCCTTTAAGCCTACTGCTTATTTAGGACTTTTAATAGGAAAACCAGTTGTCCTGCTTTAGCAGTTCCTAAGCGGTTTCGGACTGTTGTGTGCACAAAACCTTTCTTTCCAAGATCTGCTGCTGACATCTCAACAAAATGAACCCAAATAGGGTCTCTCTTACGACCTGCTGCCATGGCTCACACAGATCACTTATGAAGTTTGATTGTTACTACAGCCTGAGCCAAGCACTGCTGATGTTACTACAGCCTGAGCCAAGTACTGCTGACTATCCAACAAGTTTGGGCATGTCAACTGAATGCAGGGAAAAAGAAACTAAACCAAAACTGAAACCAAGCTAGAAGTGTGGAATTAAAGGGGCAGTATGAACAAAATGTGGAGGCTATTAATAGTTTATACAATTAAGACATGCTGCTTTTAAACACCTACCTATTGCCATATAGTAAAACAAAAAAGATTTTTACTTACTTTGGGGTCCCCCCCTCACCCTGGCGTTAGATCGTTGCCCCTAGATTCGTCCGTGTAACTATGGGCGCACATGCACACTGCTCTCACTTCTCATTTTAATCGTGATTTATATTAAAAAAAAACCTTTTGATTTAAATCAGTGATTTAAATCATGATTAAAATCATGATTTAAATCGATCCGATTTAAATAGAAAAAAAACTTTTGATTTAAATCGTGATTTAAATCATGATTTAAATCGGCGTGATTTAAATCAATCCACCCTGCTTCATGGGTGCCAAGAACAATGAGAAGGACTTTATGTATTTTATTGGGATTTCATGTGATATACCAACATTAAGTTACAAGTATTTGTAAAGTATAAATGGTTTCCTAAATAATTTAAAATTTTAAGTCAATACTTTGTAGGTAGTCCTTTCACTGCAATTACTGCTGGAAGCCTTTTGGGGGTATGTCTCTACAGTTTTACACATCTAGATTGGTGGGCCACACGTAGAAAAAAAACTGGTATCGGGGGGCCGCATTGCTTGTAGGACTAAGGGTACCGTTACACATCGCAACATTGCATGCAATTTCACTGGCAATTTGCTGGTTGCAGTGAAATCATGGACACATTGTTCTATTTTGTGGCTGTGTACAAATGTAACAATGTGTCCATGATTTCACTGCAACCAGCAAATTGTCTGTGAAACTGCATGCAATGTTGCGACGTGTAACGGTACCCTTAATGACATTTTAGCAATACCAGAATTTTTTGCTCAATCTAGTAAAGTACAAATCCTGATCTTCTAGGAATGTCCCCACCCTAATCTCCTTTATGTAGTAATGTCCCCATACTGGTCCCCATTATATATTAATGTCCCCCAAACTGGTCCTCGTCTTGTAGTAATGTCCCCATCCTGGTCCCCTTTTTAAAGTAATGTTCCTCCCTGGTCCTTACGTGTAGTAATGTTCCCATCCTACATTAATGACCCCCATCCTGGTCCTCGTCTTGTAGTAATGCCCCCGCCCTGGTCTCCATCTTGTAGTAATGTTCCTCCCTGGTCCATATGTGTAGTAATGCCCCATCCTGGTCCCCATCCTATATTAATGTCTCACATTCTGGTCCTCATTTTGTAGTAATGTCCCCATCTTTTAGTAATGTTCCCTCCCTTGTCATCTTGTAGTAATGTCCCCCATCCCAACGCCTTTTTGTAGAGATGTCCTCACAACCTGGTCTCTGTTCCTTTTGTTCTCTCGCTCACACTCACACATATACACAACCGCACACTCACACATACATCCTCAGACATATTCACACAAACACACACTCACACATTGACACACTTACATAGGGCCATATTTGGAGTTCCTGCCTCCCTAGGCACTTTCAGCGGTCACGTTGCCCCGCCCCCCAGGCTGCTATCTTCGGCTGTAACAGCGCCTTACCCGACTCCTCTTCTCATCCCGGCAGCTTCTTCCTCTGTGGCTCCCGGTCTCCCACTTGCTGGCACCAGCCTGCAGCACCCGGCAGCTGCCAGCACCCAGCATTAGGTGGCACCCGGCAGCCGCCAGCACCCAGGACCCAGGAGGCGGCACCAGGTGGCACCCGGCAGCTGTCAGCATGTGGCACTAAGCGGCACCTGGCAGTCGCCAGCACCCAGCGGCCTCTAGCACCCGGCAGCCGCCAGCACCAGGGACCAGGTGGCAGCTGCCAACACCAGGTGGCAGCCGCCAGCACCAGGCGGCAGCCGCCAGCACCCAGCATTAGGCGGCACCAGGCGGTTCACCAGCACCAGCCGCCGGCGATGTGCCGCGGGAGTACACACACACACATACACATATACACACTCTCACACATATACACATTCACTCAGAAATATTCACACACACTCACATATACACACAAATACACATACACACAAATACACTCACATATACACACACAAATACACTCACACATATACCCATACACACACTCACATATACACACAAATACACTCACATATACATATACACACACTCTCACACACTCTCTCTAACTCTCACACACACCTTAATGATGCCCCGGGCCATGGAGCCGCCGCGGTACCCGCTTTATAGTGACTTCCAGGTACCGCTGAAACAAGTGCCATCGTGCCTGTACATTCAAGCAAGCAGGCGGCCGGCGGACCAATCAGAAGCCTCCTGTCCCTTCACAATGGCCCGGGGCATGTTATTTCTTCAAGGTGCCCGGGCCGTAGTGGGAAGCCTGGCGGGCCGCATGCGGCCCAGGGGCCGCGTGTTTGAGACCCCTGATCTAGAGGCTGCCGTTTTTGCCCATTCTTCCTTGCAAACAAGCTCTAGCTCAGTGAGATTGGATGAAGAACGTCTGAATAGCAATTTTCAAGTCTTGCAACAAATTCTCAATAGGATTTAGGTCTGGACTTTGACCGGTCTATTCAAAGACTTGAATATGCTTTGAAATAAGCCATTCCAGTGTTGTTGTCCTGCTGGATGGTCAACCTATGCCCCAGTCTCAAGTCTTTTTCAGCCTCCAATAGGTTTTCCTCCAGGATTGCCATATATTAATCTTCATCCAGTGTTTCTTTGTCGCCACACAAAACACTTTGCATTTAAACATAAAAAAAGAGAATTTTGTTTACGTACCGTAAATTCTTTTTTCTTTAATCATCAATGGGAGACCCAGACAATGGGGTTTAGGGCACTGCCCTCCGGAGGTCACACTAGGTACTACAAGTTTGTAGACACCGCCTCCTCCGCTTATAAACCCCTACCGCAGGGAACATCCTCAGTTTGGTCCATAAGCTGCGAGGAGGAAATAAACCACACCCGAAACATCGGGAAGAAGCCGTGCACAGACGGTTCAACAACCCGGCAAACACTGTCCCAACAGGGAACAGATCAACTGCAAAACATGCAACGGAACAACTGGGTGGGTGCTGGGTCTCCCATTGATGATTAAAGAAAAAAGAATTTACGGTACGTAAACAAAATTCTCTTTTTTCTGGTCATCATAATGGGAGACCCAGACAATGGGGATGTCCTAAAGCAATACCCCAGGGCGGGAAGAGTTCCTCAACAAGACGGATAACACGTGGTTCCCTTTAAAGGTGGGCAACCGCCGCCTGGAGAACCCGCCTGCCCAAACTCGCATCCGCAGAGGCATGGGCATGCACCATATAGTGCTTAGAGAAAGTGTGTAGGCTGGACCAAGTGGCCGCCTGACACACCTGTAGAGCAGACGCTCTATGTCGCAAGGCCCAGGAGGCACCTACAGCTCTGGTAGAGTGAGCCTTCAATCCCACCGGGAGAGGCAAACCAGAAGACCGGTAAGCCTCTTGAATGGAAACCTTAATCCATCTGGCCAAGGTTGACTTCGAAGCCGCGGACCCCTTACAGCGACCTGTCGTAAGAACAAATAAGGAATCCGAACTCCTGAAGGAGGCGGTCCTGGACACATAAATGCGTATAGCTCTCACGAGATCCAGAGTATGGAGATCGCGCTCAACCTGATGAACGGGAGCAGGGCAAAATGATGGGAGAACAATCTCCTGGTTCAGGTGAAAAGTTGAAACCACCTTCGGCAAGAATTCTGGCCGTGGGCGCAACACCACCTTGTCTTGGTGAACCACCAGAAAGGGTGACTTGCACGATAGTGCAGCCAATTCTGAGACCCTCCTCAGAGATGTAATCGCCACCAGAAAGGCCACCTTCTGGGACAGACGAGATAGAGAAACATCCCTCAGAGGCTCAAACGGCGGCTTTTGCAATGCCGCCAGGACCATGTTAAGGTCCCAAGGGTCCAGAGGTCTCTTGTAGGGCGGAACCATCCGTGACACCCCCTGCAGAAATTGACGGACCTTCGGGAGGAGCGCCAATCGCCTGTCAAACAGCACAGAAAGTGCTGATACTTGACCTTTCAAAGAGCCAAGGGATAATCCCAATTCCAAACCCGACTGTAGGAAGGCCAACAACGTCGGGATGGACAAGGGCCACGGGGACCGTCCACCAGAGGCACACCAGGTAAAAAAGATTTTCCACGTTCTGTGGTACATTTTCCTGGAAACGGGCTTCCTAGCCCGATTCATAGTGGCCACCACTGTAGGGGAGAAACCCCTGGAAGTCAGCAGCCAGGCCTCAAGAGCCATGCAGTCAATCTGAGGGCCTTGGAATTGAGGTGGAAGAATGGGCCTTGCGCGAGTAAATCTGCGCGATCTGGAAGAGCCCACCTGTGTCCGCCTGACAGTTGCCACAGGTCCGGATACCAGGATCTCCTGGGCCAATCCGGAGCCACTAGAATGGCTACTCTGCATTCCGACCTGATTTTCCACAGAACCCTGGGAATCAGAGCCAGAGGTGGAAACACATATGGCAGCTGGAAACTGGACCAACTCAGGATCAGGGCATCCGCCCCCAGAGACTGAGGATCCCAGGATCTCGCCATGTATTGCGGCACCTGATGATTCAGCCGCGAGGCCATCAGATCCACGTCCGGAGTGCCCCATCTGCTGCAGATGTCCTGGAAGACGTCTGGATGTAGAGACCACTCTCCGGCGTCCATCCCCTGCCGGCTCAGGTAGTCGGCCTCCCAGTTCTCGACCCCTGGGATGTGAACTGCGGAGATCAGGCAGTCGTTTTCCTCTACCCACGACAGAATGCGGTGGACTTCGGCGAGGGCCTGAGCGCTTCTGGTCCCTCCCTGATGATTTATGTAGGCGACGGCCGTCGCATTGTCGGACTGTACCCGAATGGGCTGTCCTGTCAGGAATTTCTGAAACGCCAGGAGCGCCAGATAGACCGCCTTGATCTCCAGTACGTTGATCTGCAACGTTGACTCCGACTGAGTCCAGAGGCCTTGAGCCCTGTGGTGTAAGAACACCGCCCCCCAGCCCTTCAGACTGGCGTCGGTGGTCACCACTAACCATGATGGTTTGAGAAACGACCGTCCCCGTGACAAGTGATGTGGCTGGAGCCACCACTGCAGGGAGTCCCTGGTCGGTTGTGACAGTGCCACCAACCGATTCAGAGATATCGCTCTCTTGTCCCATCGGCGGAGAATCTCCAGCTGGAGAGAACGGAGACGAAACTGTGCAAAGGGCACCGCCTCTATCGCCGCTACCATGCGTCCCACCAGTCTCATCAACGCCCGAAGGGATGATTGTGGTGACAGGAGAACATTCTGTACTCCTGAGTGGATCGCCAGCTGCTTGGCTTGAGGTAGAGACACCAGGGCCGAGTCCGTGTGGAAGTCCATGCCCAGATATGTCAATGACTGGGTCGGAATCAGGGTCGACTTCTGAGTATTGAGAAGCCACCCGAACTGTTCCAGAGACCTCATGGTCACTTCCAGGCTCACCCGACAAAGGTCTTCCGATGGCGCCCTGACCAATAGGTCGTCCAGATAGGGTATGACGGCGTGACCCTGCACATGCAGGAGAGCCATCATAGAGGCCATCACCTTCGTGAACACCCGTGGTGCTGAGGCCAACCCGAAGGGTAGGGCCACAAATTGGAAGTGTTCGTCCCCCACTGCGAATCGTAACCAGCGCTGATGAGCCGGTGCAATGGGCACGTGAAGGTAAGCGTCCCTGATATCGATGGACGCTAGGAAGTCTCCCTGCGACACAGCCGCGATCACGGAGCGCAGGGATTCCATGCGGAACTTTCGAACTAACACGTGACGGTTGAACAATTTGAGGTCCAGGACCGGTCGAAAGGAGCCGTCCTTTTTTGGGACAATAAAGAGGTTGGAGTAAAAACCCCTGAACCTCTCTGCCGTGGGCACTGGGACCACTACTCCGTCTCTGCGGAGTCCCTCCAACACCCGGTGAAAAGCCTGAGCCTTTTCTGGGGATGGAACAGACCGATGGAATCGGGATAACGGTTTTGAGATCAGCTCTATCCTGTAACCTCGCGAGACCACGTCTCGAACCCACTGATCTTGAACGTGAAGTAGCCACCTGTCCTTGAATCGAGACAGGCGGCCCCCCACCTGTGGGGAGGCAGGATGAGAGAGCGAGTCATGTCGAGGCGGGCTTGGGGGTGGCAGCTGCTGCCCCCGCCGGCTTCTTCTGATGACTCTTGGAGTGCCACTGAGCAGCTGGCTTGCCCCCTCGGTCCCGCGCGAGCGGACGTCGCGGATGACTGCGAGCTGGAGCGAAAGGACCACTGTTTAGGGTTCCTTTTAACGGTGTACCGTGGCTTAGGCTTATTCTGCGGTATCTTAGACTCAGCAGAATCCTTAATCAGCTTGTCCAGCTCGGTGCCAAAAAGCCTGTCACCAGCGAACGGAAGATTCTGCAAAATCTTCTTAGACGTGGCATCTGAGTCCCAAAGACGTAGCCACAACAACCTGCGGATCGCTATCGCATTGGCCGAAGCCACAGCTGAGCGAGTGGCAGTTTCTAAAGATGCCGTTCTGGCATAATCCGCATAGGCCCTTGCCCTTTCTGTAAGCGCCAGGACCTCTGGACTGGATCTTGCCAGGTCCGTGATACCATCCAAGCAGGTAGTAATCGCTTGTAAGGTCCAGACCGTGGCGAAATTAGGGGCAAATGAAGACCCCACAGCCTCATAGGAAGACTTGGCGAGTTGCTCGACCTGTCTATCAGTCGCATCCTTCAATGAGGAGCTATCAGAGGCAGAAAACAGAGAGTGTGCAGCAATCCTGGTCATGGAAGCGTCCACCTTTGGAGACTGCGACCATTCCTGAAGCACCTCCTGGGAGAAGGGAAAGCGATTGTCCTTAGGCTTACGGACATAGCGCCGCCCAGGATGTAACCTGGGTGCTCTAACCACCCTTCCAAAATTAGTGTGGTCCATGAAAGAGCCACTCGGTCTAGCCTCTGGCCGCAGCCATTGATAGACCTCCTTCGGGTGCACGATCACCTCTTCAGGGGGAGTCACGAGACGCAAGGTCTCATTAATGGAGGACACCAGATCCTCCACCCCATCTGGAGGTTCAGACACAGACCCGAGAGTAGACCCCCCATCATCTTCCTCACCATCAGAGGAACGCTCCTCCTCAGAGAGAGCCTGGAGCTCGGGTGACTCCTCACGACGAGCTCGCTTAAGGGGTCTCACAGCAGAAGAGGGAGACACCCGGGGGTAACTGGAAGGAGTAGCTGGGTTTTCCAGTCTCCTATGAAGTGCCTCCAGTGACTGCGACATGGAGGACATCTGGGACAGCAGGGATTCATTGATCCTATTCTGCGTTTCCCATGGTCCTGGAATCACCTGGACCTCAGGGTACAGCACCGGGGCTGCTGCCTCAGCAGAGCCAGTCCGGATTTCTGGGCGTCCGCAGTTATTGCAGGACCCCTCCACCAGTGTACCATTGCATGTAGTACAGGTAATGGTGGCATCTGCCGCCTTAGCAGCAAGCTTCCTAACTGAGGACATAGCCACAGTAGGGGAGTATAAGCCAAGTCGTACAGACAAACAAACCGGGAGCCCGGTGGCTTACCGACCGCAGTAAAGCGGTGGGAGGAAGCGGTGTGTGTGCGTGACCTCCGCGAGTTCCGGTCTCCCTCTGAAGTGCAGACACGCGCTGCCGTAGATCCCAGCCGGGAAGTGAGGGAGAAGATGGCCGCCGCCAGTCAAGTCGTGGGCGGCGCCGAGAACACGCGGGAAGCACACACACCCGCCCCCCGGTGACGTCACCGCAAGGGCTGCCTCCTCTCCTCCAGGCAGCCTCATAATGGAGGTGCTGGAGCCCGCAGCGCGGGAAACAGTGTAAAACACAGTACACACACACGGAC
Organism: Allobates femoralis; assembly: GCA_033576535.1. NCBI lineage: Eukaryota > Metazoa > Chordata > Amphibia > Anura > Aromobatidae > Allobates > Allobates femoralis. The sequence continues at coordinate 426,906,522 of JARQOC010000002.1, read as the reverse complement.
TGCAATTACATCCAAAGATCAGCAGTCTCCGGCCTCAGCCCCTGTGACACACAGGGCGGTCAGCCAGGGTGCCCCCAGCACAGGGTACACCTCCAGATCCGCGGACCTGAGGGTAACGCGCGGTCTGAGCGTCCGGTCACATAAAGTGACGGACACTACCCCCAGGCACACAGGAGACACAGAGTGCCTCAGTGCCGGTCCGGTCTGTAAGCACCTTTAGGGAGGCCTCGGACGGGGGTTCAGCCCAGTCCGGAGTGTAAGCACCATTTAGGGAGGCCTCGGACTGGGCTGGCTCCAGTCCGGTCTGTAAGCACCATTTAGGGAGGCCTCGGACGGAGCGGAGCTGTGCAAGGCTCCCATCTCCCACTCTCCAGAGCCCCCCAGAGAGGGATGGAATGGAGCGCGACAGCGTACCGGGAGAACACGAAGTGTCCAGGCTCTAGGCCCTCCGGTACCTCCACCAGCGTGTGCCACAAGGGTGAGCGGGGAGGCTGTCGCAGGTCCCGACTAGGACCATATTACCTTGTCTTCAGACGCCATCACGTAAGTAGTGAGAATGCAGTGAAGTGCAAGCAAAGCGTGATCCTCCGAGCACACTAAGTTTAAAACTGAGGATGTTCCCTGCGGTAGGGGTTTATAAGCGGAGGAGGCGGTGTCTACAAACTTGTAGTACCTAGTGTGACCTCCGGAGGGCAGTGCCCTAAACCCCATTGTCTGGGTCTCCCATTATGATGACCAGAAAAAGTTCTACTTTGATCTCATCTGACTAGAGCACCTTCTATGTAGGGAACATAGTTAGCATGTGGAAGAACGTGCTCTGGTCAGATGAGGCCAAAGAAGAACTTATTGACCTAAATGCAAAATACTGTGCATGGCAGAAAATTAACACTACACATTCCCATGAAAACACTATTCCCATCCTAAAAGATGGTGGTGGGAGCATCATGCTGTGCAGATGCTTTTCTTCAGCAGGAATACAGAAACTGGTCAGAGTTGAGCAATACAGCAATAAAAAACAATCCTGGAGGAAAATTTGCCATAGGCTGCAAAAACATAAAATGGGGGGGGGGGGTATAGATTCAACTTCCAGAAGGACAGTGACACTAAACATAATGTCAGAGCTACAATAGATGGCTTAGATCAAAGCATATTCATGTTTGTGAATGGCTGGTCAAAGTTCAGACCTAAATCCCATTGAGAACCTATGACAAGACATGAAAATTGCTGTTTAAAGACACCTCCATCCAATCTCACTGATCAAGAGCTATTTTCTAAAGAAGAATGGGCCAAAGCTCAACTTCTAAATGGGAAAAGCTGGTAAAGACATATCCCAAAAGACACAGTATTGACTCAGGTGGGCCTGAATACAAATGCACATCACAATTTTCAGATTTATATTTTTTTAAATATTTAGAAAACCATGTATCTATTTCCTTTACACTTCAGCAATACTTGCTACTTAGTGCTGGTATATCACATAAAATACATTTAAGTTTGTAAGCATAATATGAAAACATTTAGAAACGTTCACAGGCTATGAATACTTTTTTAAGGAACTGTACATTAGTTGTAGATTAACTATAATTCTGACCTATCCATTTAGCATCTGGCACCTTCCCCAGACATTACATTTTCAGAGATAATATGATATGCAGACTACAGTATAACATTTAAATCATGGTGTCTAATTTAGAAAAAAGGTTTTATGTTTTGCTTTTGGGAATCTCTTTTAGGGAATTTAGACAAAGCCAGAGTGGTGGCAATGCAGATAAACACTGCCAGATAGTCTTTACACAACAGCTGACTGCTGGTGGCCCAGCAGAGGGAAATAATGTTGTCAGCCAAATTGTCAAGAGAACCTTCTAAAGTGCTTTTAGACAATAAGATTTCTTTTACGCACGCCATGGGGTGGCGAGCATCCACACTGGACCACAGGGGGGACCCGGGCCTACCATATTGTGTAAGGTGCTTGATTAAATGCCTACCAGGAGGCGCCAGGTACCACTCCCAGAGCAGTGTCAGAGACAGGAATACACACTGGACTGGGATATGGTTACAGGCAGATTCAGACCCAGAACATCAGACATAGGACATAAGGATCAGGAAGTCAGACATAGGTCATCTGGCCATGGCATTGTTAGAAATCATCAGGCAGACATCATCTAGCGCTGGCATAGGTAGAAGTTATCAGGCACATATATCAGGCAGACGTTATCCGACGCTGGTATAGGTGCAGGAATACAGGCAGGGCAGGTGCAGGTACATGGACTTCAGATGTAGGACACAGACAGGAAAGGTCCAGAAACAGAACATACACAGGAATTCAGGCTAGACGGATACAAGGACATCAGCTGACACAGAACTGGTTGCAAGCAGGACTGTAGCTGGACATGGATTAATCAGAGCAACAGTGGGCCGAAACAAACACGGGCAGAACTGCATGAGGGTGGCAACACAGCAGAGAAAGGGACGGAGCAAGCAGCCAAAGAGGTAACGGCGCACCGAGCATGTACGGGACTGGCATGCTGGCATCACAATTATTTTGATCGAGCATTCCTAGGGATGCTCGCTCATTACTATTGTGCAAACAGGCTTCTTGCTTGTACATTGAGTGAAATGACTGAAAATGAAATTAACATTGGAGCTAACTATTTCTGTGTGATGCTGCTGTGGGGTCTTTTGCTACCACTTAGTATGGGTATGTACTCAGCTTGGCATGAGAACAATAGCTATGTGTACTATAGAATCTGTCATCTCATGTAATTTAATGATATTCTTTTGACTCTACATATTAATGTGATATTTGGGATGCTTTTCTTTGCACATGCACTTTACTATAAGTACATAACTTCATGTACACATCACCGCTATTTCAGTAATTTTGTTCTGCTGATATCTGTGCATTTTAACTGCACATGATCCCTTATAGCGCCCAACCTGTTTTTTAACCGTCTATGTGTATAGATACTGTGTAGTGTGTCTATATTTATGAATTATATATATATTTTTTACTAAGTCAAAATATTTTCATTTGACTCCCCTGTTCTCCTGTTTTCACATCTAATCTGATACCGGCATAATGCACAGACAGAGACCCTCAATCCAGTGATAAGTCACTTACTGGTTAGCTTGCTGTAATATTTATTAAATTGCCTTTATTGGCAGGAGATCACCAATATAGGACTAGTAAGCCTGCTGCTAGGTATTCAGGCACATTCATGATCTCTGTATCACACACCCCCGCATCACCACCAGATGGCAATTTGTGCCTTTGTACACAAAAGCCTGTCAATTAGTGGTGTGAGTAGAGTTACACAGAGCTCAGTATTAAGAGAGCTGGTAGACCTGCAGCAGATAAAACAGTGATTTTTATCAAACCTACAGCAAGCAGCTTAGGAAGTGACATCATTGGAATCAGTGTCTCTTTTTCTACATTATCCTTGTCTTAGATGGTGAAGCAAATCCTGATGACAGGTTCTCTTTAAGAATCTAAATCGTTCCATGAACATATGAAGCAGGGTCGGCCTGTGTAAATAGATCATTAACTGCCGATCATCATACAAGTAGCAGATAGACAGTCATTTAGTTTCACTGGTCAACTAGTGTAGACAGATTTAAAGCGCCACTCCAGTGGGTTTCTTTTATTGCACTGCTGTAGTGGTGTTTTTAATCCAAGTCCCCTGCCACCAGTCTTATACTCACTTTCTTGCGGCATTACCTTCTATTGCCATCGCTCCAGTCAGTCTCCTGTAATTTATCTGCCAGCAGCTCCGGTATTTCATGGAACGTGCTGGAAGTCACAACTCAATGCATCTCTATGAGAGCCTGATTCTGCCTCTCATAGACTTGCATTGGGAGTTTGTGACTTAACTTTTGACTTTCAAAGGGGCACCAAAAAGTATGAAAACACCTGAAGGCAAGTATAACGCAAGGGGCAGAGGACCACTCCAGCGTTGAAAAAAACTAACTAAACAAAACACAGCTGGAGTGATGCTTTAGGTATAGATTGGGACAATCCCTTTATAGAAAGTAGCATAAGTGATGCAAATGTGTCCTGCTCAAAGAGGTGAAATGCCACAAATAGGAGAATTTTATGTCACATGACACCTCAGTAGTCAGGTTACTCAGGAGCGTAAGTATTTTAATGAAATTTTCGAAAATAAAAATGCAAACTTAATTAAAAATAGTAAATCATTTTAGTATGAAACATACGCGGATGATTTTATTTTATCCTGCATGACTGCAGATACAATTTTATTCTACACTGCTCTCCCAGTCATGTTGTCCCTCAAATGAATTTGATGTGCAATATAAAAAAATTGGACAAAAAACAAAAAAAAAAACATTTTCTTGCAGGTAAATTTCTTAAATATCAAGCTCTTGTTTAGGAGATGTAAGAAATTTTCCATAAATGTATAATACCTTAATAAAGAAGGTCATTTCTAAAGGTTTTCATGGAATAACAACCACACACGTGAGACAGAAGTTAGACATAAACAATACTTTATAGTGTCGGATCCCACACTCGGCAGGGAAACAGGAAACAAGGGAATCGTTTCCCTTCCTAGGCAAAACACCCATTGCCTTCCATGAATTAATAATTGACCATACAAAGGAAAGAGAACGTGACTCCCCCTTGCCCTGTTTAGTATGAAAAACACTTTGTTACGATGGAAACTAGCACCGTTCCGATAGGAAAAAAGGAAACTATCTGTACAAAGAACATTACCAGGGTCTCTGCCATTGCGGGAGCTTTACAGGTTTAATTCTGTGTGACCATTTCCACAACCAGATTAGTGTCAGAGGGGATTTGGTCAGTGAGAAGAGATCAGGGGCAGATGCTGGATTTAGTGGAACGTCAAAAAACTTTCATGATACAGTTGTCAACTTGTCCCTCTATCCCCTCCATGTAAAGTCTTTGTATTCCAGTTCACACGTTCATCATGACGGAGCTATTCCCATGTCTGCCGCATTAGAGTTCATAGCAGAAGTTCAAGCAGCTAAAAATGGCCATGTCAGCAATTTCTAGGACAAGACTACTTCTTATGAAGTGCTGCTGTAACATCTGTACATTTATATTATCATCACCAGTAAAGGGATTTTAGCATAAAGGACAAGTGGCGTGTTTGTATGTTAATTTCTAGAAACCAACACCCTAATACCCTCATGAGAAGAAGCTGTCTATCTGAGCCATCATCCAGCTGCGTTATTAATCAGTGCTCACTTCGGTAAAAATGGTGAACGTGGTAAGTATGCAGTCTTTTGGTATAGCGCATGAATCCAGCTCCCAGGCACAGATCATCCTTTTGGTAATGCTTCCTTATTTGACAAATGTGGCTCTCACAACATTTTTCAGGGGTCACTGCCTTCATCAGGTGATAGCCACAGTCCAGCAACGCAAACTGCAGCGTTTTCATGTAAAAACGCATACTTTCAAATACATGCCTATTTTGGCATGTGTCAGTATGCGTTTGTTCACTCAAGTCTATGGATGCGTTAATACATCCTTTACATTGCGTTTGTGCTGTTTTACAACGGATCCATTGTAACGCATAGCAAGAACGATACGTGAACCTACCCTAAAGCATTTTTCCACTAAAATCAATAGGGAGCTCAAAGAACGAACTGTACACTCTTAAATAAATGTATTTTAAGTGAAATACATTTAAAGTTATGATTCTTTATCTTTTTTCAGGATTTTGGACTAAAATTAAAACAAGAAAAAAACAAAAAAGTCACATGTGTTCATGGGTTTTGCCCAGTAAGGCAAATAGATTATCACAAATCAACTGAATGAGGGAGATCTGCAAAACCAGACACAGTCTACGGACAGATAGAAAAACACAATGATATAATAATGGGCCCCCTTCCTTGTAAGGGAATATCATTCAGGCTCTGTTTCAAATGCTAGTAGGAAGGACAGCAGTTGATATATTGGTAATTATGTGAAACATATTCAGCAAATGTAAAAATATTTCATATACGGTCATTACTATAATTATTGTTACACTTGCCATATACCCAGGGAATGCTCCTGGAGCATATGTTAAACTTACTAAGACGGCTTCAATAGCTATTCAAAGGCCAAGAGAATCCCTTTTCAACTTCTGTCAGATGTAAGTATGTTGGTACATTTTTTTTCTTAGCTTCGTTTATACAGAGATATCCCCTGAAAGAGCATATACAACACAGTATACAGTGGTAACCGTCTGTCATTGACTCCCATTCTAACAAAAAGTATATTACACGGTGGTATAGATTACAGCTATACCAATTGGGCAAGTATTCCTATGTATATATCTACACATGATTTTATTTAATTTCCAAGTACCGTAACATGTAAACTGATATTCATAGCACTCTGCTATATCAAGTGTCACATGTAAGGTCACTATCTACAGTGTGATATAAATATTCCTTCTGACTAATCAGCTCTTATTCCAAAAGCATAGACAATTATGATCAGAGATAAGTCATTCTGCTCCTAACATTATTTGTTAAAATATATTATATGTCTGTTTAATGAATATTTTGAAAAAAAATCTATTAGTTTGTTAATTTGTATGACACCACAAGAACATGGGTTAAGACAGTTAACTTCTCCACTTGTACTGCTTGTAGCAATTATGCCAACATAATTGATTGGTATTAAAGTTAGAGCTCATTCAGACGTCTGTACACCTCAGTCCGATTTCTGATCGCAATCATGGACTGGCTGGCACTAGGCCATTGACTTCATATATTTTTATGAGGCTGTGATGCTCAGGCTGTGAGAGCAGAGATCAGTGTGTGTATTGCAATCCTCATTACTGCTCAGCCCTCTTTTTCCAAAGCCAGCTTCTCCACCATGACAGAAAATCAGCTCTCCTTTCTTCTGTCAAGATCACATCTTACCACCTTGCAAGCTTGACCAGCTCCCATCCCACCTCATCTCCAACCTCACCACAGTCCTCATCTGAACCCTAAAGGTACCGTCATACGCGGCAATATTGCTTGCAATTTCACTGGCAATTTTGCTGGTTGCAGTGAAATCATGGACACATTGTTCTATTGTGTGGCCGTATACAAATGTAACAATGTGTCCATTATTTCACTGCAACCAGTAAATTGCCAGTGAAATTGTAAGCAATATTGCTGCGTGTGACGGTACCTTAACACATCTCTACAACCTTTAATAACAACCGGTGTCTTCCCCTCATCCTTTAAACATGCCTCAATCATACCCATCCTAAAAATCCCTCCCTCGACCCATTTTGTGTGTCTAGCTATCGCCCCATATCACTTCACCTTTATGCCTCAAAGCTGCTGAAACAGCATGTCCATCTTGAACTGTCCTCCCACCACTCCTCCTGCTCCCTCATTGACCAGTTACAATCTAGCTTCATTCTGTATCACTGAACCAAAACTGCCCTAACTCAAGTCACCAATGACTTAACTGCCAAGGGCAAGCAACACTACTCTGTCCTCCTCCTCCTGGACCAGTCTTCTGCCTTGACACCGTGGACAATTCCCTCTTGCAACAGATTCTATCATCTCTTGGTGTCACAGACTTGGCCCCTATCCTGGATCTCTTCATATCTAACACACTGGACATTCAGCATCTAATTTTCCCATACCACCTTCTCATCTCACCCCCTGCCTGTCATTGTACTCCAAGGTTCACTTCTAAAGGGTATGTCACACGCGTCGATATCGCTGTCAATGTCGCTCATGCGTCACGGATTTTCAGTCGCTCAAGCGACGTAAAAGTGACGCAGGAACGACATTGAAGCGTGTGACCAAGCGATGCAACCAGCGATATGTCGCTGATCGCCGATCGCAGGTTTCACTGCCAGATGTAAAACCTGTCGCTCATCGCTCAGTAGACCTTGTGCATCGCTGCATGTGACACTAAACTCAGCGACGTATTTTCTATTTTGACAACGTACAAGCGACTAAATAAAATTGCTCGCAAGATGGCGACATCACCGCATCGCTGGGTCATATTGACGCGTGTGACATCTTACCTGCGATAATTCCACATCGCCCAGGCGATTAATAATTTGTGACGCATGAGCGATATCGCGGGCGACATTGACACGTGTGACAGGCCCTTAAGACCCCTACTCTTCTCCATCTACACCTTTGGCCTGGGACAGCTCATGGAGTCTCACGGCTTTCACAGTATCATCTCTATGCTGATGACACACAGACTTACCCCTCTGGACCTGACATCACCTCCTTACTAACCAAAATCCTACAATGTCTTTCTGCTATTTCATCTTTCTTCCTGCTTTCTAAAGCTGAACATGGACAAAACAGAATTCAATCATCCTTCCACCTTACTCTTCCCCTCCACCAGACCTATCAAACAAATGGCTTCTCACTTTCCCCAGTTCCACATGCTCGGTGCCTCGGGGTAATCCTCAACTCTGCCCTCTCCTTCAAACCACATATCCAAGCCGTTGCCACCTCCTGCCGAATCCAACTCAAAAATATTTCCCAGATCTGTACATTCCTTGACGATGAAACTGCAAAAACACTAGTGCATGCCCTCATCATCTCCCGCCTTGACTACTGCCACCTCCTACTCTAGGGCCTCCCTCCACTAGCACTTTTTCAATCTCTCCTAAACTCTGCTGCCTTACTAATCCACCTGTCTCCCGCTATTCCCCAGCGTCTCCTCTCTGTCAAGCCCTTCACTGGCTTCCCATTGTCCAGAGACTCCAGTTTAAAACTCTAACCATGACTTACAAAGCCACCCACAACCTGACCCCTCCATATATCTGTGACATGGTCTCCCGGTACTCACCTACACATAACCTGCTATCTTCTCAAGGTCTCATTCTCTATTCCCCTCTTATCTCTTCTTCTCACAACCGGATACAAGATTTCTCCCGTGCATCTCCCATACTCTGGAACTTTCTACCCCAACACATCAGACTCTAGCCTACTGTGGAAACCTTCAAAAGGAACCTGAAGATTCACCTCTTAACAAGCCTGCAGGGTTCCTCAGTCCAGCAAACCCTTGCATGACTAGCCCTACCCTCTGCTAGTGTAACCTCACTCATCTCTTTGTAGACAGTGAGCCCTCGCGGGCAGGGTCCTCTCTCTGTGGGTGCCTTGTATTGTTCATAATTAATGTACTTTTATATGTATACCCCTTTTCAATTGTAAAAGCCCATGGAACAAATCGCGCTGCAAGAATAATAATAATAATAATAATGTGATTGATGTGCACAGATGCCTGAATGAGCATACCATCAGTCATCCCACCAGAAAATACTGAATCACATTTTAGCCTCTCTCCAGTTTCTGGAAATTCGTTCATTGATTTGCTCATCACTAATCACTGTAGTTAAAACCACACATTTTACACTACAGTCACAGCTTCTGATCCTCATGTTCTCATTGCCAAACTCAGCAGGGCTTTGTTATTTCTTTCACACAAATAAAATTCATTTTACTTTAAATTGGACAATTTTGTATGACTCAACAGATTCCTTTATGTGCGGTGTTTTACGTATTGCGATTAATTCTGTGATTTGCCAGTTAGTTGATTTCCATACCTACAAAAAGAACAAGGCAGGGACCCTCATTCAGCTGGACAGCATTTAGCTCAGTCAGTTCCACCACAGGTTTAGGATGCCATGGAAACTCTTTGCAGTCAATATCATGAAGAACTTCCACTCGCCCTTGTTTTGTAATGACCTCTCCTTTTGGATCCAATATTATGAGGTTTGGAATGCCTGCACAAATAATCACATATTGTGTTCATTAAAATACCAACAAAATGGAGAATTGTGTCACAAATCATGCTTCATATATGCAGTGTAAGACCTATGACACTATATATTCAAGAAGAGTAGAAGCGGGCAGCACGGTGGCTCAGTGGTTGACATTGTTGCTTGGCAGCACTAATCCCACTAAGGACATCATCTTAAAGGAATTTGTATGTTCTCCCAATATTCGCGTGGATTTCCTCCAAGTACTCCAGTTTCCTCCCATTCCACAATGACATACTGATAGGGAATTTAGGTTGCTAGCCCCAATGGGGAGTTGAATTGTATAATTACTGGCACTATATAGGTGAGTAAACTAAATGGCATGGACAGGCTATAAAGCCAGTATTCATTTTTTTCTACTTTGATTAATATTACAATAAAATCTGGATCGCTGCTTCCACTTCTCAAAGGAAAACATTGATTGAATAGTGAACAAATAGATAATGAAGAGCCAGCACGTGGTAGGAGAAGCCAAATTGCACAAAAATCAAAAAGTATATAAACTGCGTGTACAAGATCGTTGTTCTGCATAAACAATACATTACTGTAGATATCTGGATGCAGTGTTTAGTTATTACGCTGCAAAGAAAAAGGTTTACATAGTGTGTTGGAATGCCATAAAGCCTTGGTCTGAATATAAACACATGGGAAATCCACATATACAAATGAAAATTTGTTAACACAGCTTTGATTCAGAGCAGACGGGTCTGTGCCCAAGCATGTAAGGCTGAGCAGATCTCTGAGACTTCTTTTATGCTGGTGTGTGATCTCATGTAAAGCTGCTACATCTAATCTGTGATTTTAGGAACCGTCTCTAATCCCCATAAAATAAACCTTACAAACATAAAACATTGTACTTGACCACATTGCAAACAAAAGCATACAGGCAGCACAGAACGTTCAGTGAGCATGTCTGGAAGGGACGCTGTTCAAAAAGAACGCACTACCAAATTACCCTAAAAAAAAGCATCATATTTTTATGCTCGTTTAAAACTAAAAAAAAAAATCCCATCTAGAGATGGATTATAAAGATTATGTATTTTGTTCTTAAGATGTGTTTTTTTTCACAATGTATTGAAATTAAAACTATATACAAAGCAGAACACTGTTTTGTGCATGCTGCTCCCTCCAGGGTAGGTAGTAGATGCCCCGAGCTTCTGTATGGTCAACAAGACCTGGGGCAGCAGCACTGCTGAAGGGGCAGGGCGTATGAACAGTTCATTTGTCATTTTTCTATATACCACGGCTTTGCAAAAAGGAAACTGAAAGATGGAAGTCCCCTATAAAAGTAAGGTTGAGTTCTTACAAGATTTAGGCAAGGGCTTTAAAGGGAACCAACCACCTCAGATCACCCTAATACACAGTTAGTACATGTCCCTGCACCCTAAGGATACCTTTCCAGCACTGTTTTTGTGTAAAATCTTGCATTAGTATAACTCATATAAAGAGTTTATAAACTTACTAGCCTGGAGACATCTGGGCGTATCCCTCCTTCTGTTACACTTCAGGGCTGTGCATTGCATGGCTGTGCTCCCCCTCCCTGCGTGCCTGCTGCCCTGCCCTGATGGGTGTGATCGTTATCTCCTCTGCACAGAGGGAGGGGGAGCACAGCCATGCAATGAATGCACAGCCCTGAAGTATAACAGAAGGAGGGATACCCCCAGAAGTCACCAGGCTAGTAAGTTTATAAACTCTTTATATGAGTTATACTAATGCAAGATTTTACACAAAAACAGTGCTGGAAAGGTATCCTTAGGGTGCAGGGACATGTACTAACTGTGTATTAGTGTGATCTGAGGTGGTTGGTTCCCTTTAATGAAACATTAGTGGTAGAACATCAAGTATGCAATAAATTGTGTTCTAAAGTCACAAGTGAATGTGGTTGTGTTAATCCATCAGGTTTGGACTCATGGCATCTGCTGTGTCACAGTCCTGTTATTGAATATACTGCAATACAACCCACTGCACTGTGAATTAGTAGGGTGATAACGTGATTTTAATATCGCCAAAGTCATTGTAGCCACAGCCTTTTGTTCATGAAATCTTTCATAGCAGAAGACTTAATGAACTTTCTAGCTTGCCAACAGGGAAGGAATATCTCAAAGCAAGATCTGCATCTTACACCATGTACAAAATGAATGGTATTGTTTAATCTTTCTTCAGGAGCACACTATTCCTCTGCCTCTCAGTGAGGGGAAGCAGACGGCGGTGTAAACATTTGACAGTTCAGACCAGAAAAATTATCATGGTAATGGTCTGAACTGTGCGCTCTAACATGCTGCAACCAGAGGCAGCTTTGCAGCTACTGAGGAGCACAGGGCCTGGGCCAGTAATCCAGGCAGCTTCAGAGGTGCGCTTATAGGAAGAAAATAGATGTGATGAAGAAAGAGGAGCCTCAGCAGAAAGGACAGATGCATTGTCTATTCTGCAGATTGAAAAAAAATAAAATAAACTCAGCTAAGGTAGAATGCCCCAGTCAAAAATTCACCAAACACAGATGATAAGTAATCTGAAATAGACATTTCCAACTAATCATCATTTAAAAAGTGTAAATGAACAATCAGTGGTACACATCACCTGGGAGCTTCCATGTTAAAAAAGAAAAATACATAGTCCCTGGACCCAATCAAAAAAGGTCTCACATGCTTTCCTATCTGGATGGACTGAAGTCTTGTGGTCTGAGACTGATGGCGTAGAGGGACCTCTGTGCTACTAACATGAGTAGTGTCCTCAGAATCTTTAGGATGACACTAATATTGCATCCGTCTAGCTGCAATTTACTTATTACCTCTCCTCTTCCCCCACTGTCCCCTCCCACCCCCCCTCCTCATCCTTTCCCCCAACCCTCTTCCCTAATTCTTGGCCTGATTTGTTCATTGTCCACCAAGATTTATATTTACAGTGTTGTCTTGTTTACCCCTTGTTATGTATACAATAAAAATGTATTGAAGACTAAAAAAGAAAAATACATACCGTATACTGTACAATATACTTTTGTCACTGGTTGTCTCTGTATTAATTAGAATTTATTCAAGTCACCGGAATAATTCTCAGATCTTTTATTATTCATGTCACATAATATATAAAAACAGATGTTCCATCTGTAAAACATCACTGTCCTTGTCTCCTGTTGCGGTTTTTATTTGTTTATGTGGCATGATTAATAGAAAAATATAACTGAGGATTATTCCGATGCTGTGGATATGTTATGTTATGGTAGAGAGTAAGCATAGAGGTTGAGAAGTTGTGCATGGGATACCTGTACACAGAATTTCCTCTGTATTTAGCAGACTGACAATCATAAAACCATATGATATTTATCAGCCCAATTGTGATATTCTGGCCTCTGCTCGGTGAATAAAGGCCCACCAATGTGTGTGGCATATGGCACAGACACTGACAAACACATAATAGCCTATGTCTCCAAGTGGAAACATATCTGGGTGTAGAAGAGGTTTTATGAAGCTCTATGTCAGCCATTTATAAAAACAAATAAAAAGTCATGATATGGTAAAGTCCACAAGTTACTGCACAGTAAGGCATTCAAAAGATTAATACTTTTCATAGGCAGGGTATTTTACAACTCAAAGCAGCTGTTTTGAGTTTATACAAATTAGTTATTATTTTATGTTATTGCAGTTTTTGTCACTAAATGATAATCAAATGCCAAAAACTTGTTTCAAAGCATTTGTTCCAGTGGGATTATTCCTGAAGATAGGACATGTTTTACACTTGAAAAAGGATGAAATTAATCAGGAACGAATGTAAAATTCCCAACAGGGACATGTTTGTAAACTCCTTTAGCTACAAGAGAACAATGTGCTCACCTTGTATTCCATATAATCGGTTCAGTCGTGACCTTCTTGCCTCGTCACTATATGGAACAGCCACCCAAGGCATTTCACTGAAATACTGGTTAAAAGATTCTTCAGATCTGAGAAAGCAGAAAGAAATACAGGCTTAATATATTGCTGCAAGGAAATTGTAAAGAAAGGCAACAAAATCAGTGGCCAAAGTTCTGTAATCTGCCGGCGGATGCTTGGAGTCGATAATAGGGTGAAATATGCATATAGTTATCTAGAGAGGATATCACTTGCATATCATGATGTTGTTCTATGAGGACAAAATAAAATAATTAAAAACAACCTTGCAATTCATGTTTCTCAAGTATTTCAAGCCTATTTGACAGCTATGCATATTAATTTTTCACACACTGTCTATACGTTTTTATTGGTTTAAAGAAAAGTCAATTTTATCCAATTTGGGCTTAAAATATGAATGTAAAACTACACTGTGTTGACAAAAAACATTTACATCAAACCAATAGTGAATAGTATTTGACCTAACAGTTTGAAATGGAAGAAAATGTGGGGTTTAAGGTACTGTTTTTGACAAACAGAAATAGATTACTGCTCCTAAATGTGCCGTCTTCTCTTGTCATCTCAGTGTAGGATAGGAAGTAGCTGTCTGACAGCTGCCACTGCCGGCTATAGGTTTGCTTTTAATGTCATATGGATAATCAGAGCTCATCTACCTTCCCTCTATCAGCTCTCAATGGCAATTTGTTCCAGTGTTAGAAAAAAAAACAACATTCGCTCATTTTTGTATACAGCTATATATTTGAAACTACATACCAACAAACAAAAAAAAGATAAAAATGACTACCTTTGTTTAGATAACAAGCATCTAATCCTAAATAGATGACTAAACTCTACACATATCATACAACAGAATGTTGATAAATCCAATATTAATAATTCACATAATATACAAACAATTAAATAAAAAAAATAAAAAAGATGATAAATTATAGAAATGATAACCAAGAAGGTTAGGTGAGTTGGTCACTCCATCAATATGCCAATCCATCACTAAACCTTAAAAAAAAGTGTATACAAAACGTTAAAAATACACTGTACTAAATAAATAATAAGCAGTCGGCACTAAAAACAGGTACTTAGTACATACGTTTTGCAAAAAGGTTGTAAAGCCTCCCACCAACGTTAAGGTGTACCCACTTTGGGACAGTACATACTCTAACTAACTGTTCAGTGTTGTCTGACCTCAATAAAGTCAGGTTGCAGAGTGGCCTGGGTCCCAAAAGGACACACAGCAATGGGAGGCATTATAAGTACTTGGCTTGGTAAAAGGGGGAATGGGGGTGATCTCCCTATCTTGTAATACAGCAAGCCAGAATTATAATGCATACAAAAAACTGAGCCCAGAGCAAACATAAGTGAACATTTTTGTAATGCATTTAATTCTGCTTGTTTTATTACAAGATAGGGAGTGTCCATTTTGGGACCCGGGCTACTCTGCCTCCTGACTTCATTGACGTATTTTTGATTGCCCAGCGAAGGTAAAACCCAGGCCAGCTTGGGGCTGGTTTCTCAGCGTGTGTTGAGGTCCATAGTTATTAGGCCCGCAGGCTAAAGAGAAGCAACCCGCAGCCGCCTCAGAAATTGGCACATTCATTAGAACGCTTACCCGCTCTTCCTGAAGCCCTGGTGCGGTGGCATCAGGGTGATAGAAGTGGTTAATGACAGCTGAATATTGACAGCTTTTCATTAAGCCCAGATTAACAACATTTAGATCTCCATGAGACCTGTCTTTATCAATCTGTGAGTAAATAGTTAAAAAACACAAATACAGGAGAAATCCTTTATTTGAATAAAATCACACAGACAACCTTCATTTCCATGATATAACCCTACACATTCCAGCCAACGATAATCCACAACGTACACGATCCTGGCTCGCTTTATCAGGGTCATGCCGTGAAGGAACAAGTGTTCTCTCCTGCAGTCTCTGCGATCAAACTGACTGCTGCGAGGAGCAGTGACATCATCATTGAATCACCAAGGCCCCATGGCAGCGAACTCAGGCGACCAGCTGCCAGCAGTAAGTGTGGATCACAGAGGCTGCAGGGAGAGAAACTTGTTCCCTCACTGCCACCTCTTGATGCAGCAGAGCTGAGTGTGCTTCATGGGACCATCGTTGTGGATTATAGTTGGAGGGTATGTTGGGGTAATAAATTGGAAAATTAGGGTTTCTTGTGTGTGTTTTTTTTAACTATTTCCTCACACGATCGATATTGTGCAAGTCTCTTATGGGATGTGCCACACGTCAAATATGCGGTGCAATATCATGCTGCACATGACGTTCGCAGCGATATTGACGTGTGTGACAGGGCGCATCAAACCAGCGATAAATCGCTGGTTGATGGTCGCCAGGTTTTAGAACCTGCTCTAAAACCTGGCGATGGTCCGGCCCGGTGGGACATGCAGCAATCACTGCGTTGTGGACACCGGGAGACGAGCGAGAAGCCAGCTCCCAGCGCCTCTCAGCAATGCGCTGGGAGCTGGTATCCATGGTAAACAGCAGGTAACTAAGCGCTGTCGCTTAGTTACCTGCTTGTTTACATGGTTACCAGCGATCTCGCTGGTACTGATCGCTGGCAACACTGACTCGTGTGACGTCCCCATTAGAGACCTGAACGTGATGAATCTGCGCTTAATGACAATCTGTTAATACTCAGCTCTAACTAACCCCTTCTATCACCCCAATGCCACTGCACCAGGGAGACATGATGAAACAAGGTAATGAACTAGATGGTAAAATGGACTGGCTATCAGGTGATGTAGGGTGCTCAGTCAAAAAATGCAATAATATTAATAAGATGATAAGCACAACTGTAAGTGTAGGTGCTAGCAAGAAAAAAACATGTAATGCATTACCTCAGCTAAAATGCTCATTTTTTCCCATGTATATCCTTAGCAGTTTCTGCATTTTCCTCATCCAAACTTGTACTAGCTTTATACACTTTTAGCCATTACGCTATACCTTATATACTTATATCTTATGTGTGTAGTGTGCAGCGGATTATACATATACAATAATGTTTTTATCTTGCTAGCACCTACACTTCCAGGTGTGCTCGTCATCTTGTTAATATTATTGCGTTTTTTGACTGAGCACCCTACATCACCCGATAGCCTGTCCATTTTACCATCTAGTTAATTACCTTGTTTTATCAAGTCTTCAACCACACCTATATAAGCAGGTTTTAAATGCACCAAGAGGCACTTATATCCTCACATGCTTTTTTTTTTACACCGCAGACAGAGGCATACGGTAGGGAACCGATAGACATGAGAATGCCTTGACGCTGGTTATCGGGGTCATATGTAATGCATTACATTAACTAAAATTCTTATTTTTTCTAATGTATATCCTTAGCAGTTTCTGCATTTTCCTCATCCAAATTTGTACTAGCTATATACACTTTTAGCCATTATGCTATACCTTATATACTTATATCTTACAATGTGTAGGGATCTGCACTTTTAATGAACTTAGGAAAAAGTCTGCAGTTTATGGTAACATGTGCCACAATTTTCTATTCTGGACAAAGTTCCATACTATTGATTTTTAGCTTTTGCTCAATAATACAAATATGTTAGAAGAATGAACTGAAAATGTGTATAGTTTGGATTAATGTCTGGAAATAACCTAATACTTGCACTGAAGTTTAACTTTCTCAGAAGAATAAAAGTTTACAGTCAACTATCTCAACGTTTACTCAGGCCAATGCTATTCAGCCAAAAAATATCAATTACCACTATGTCTACTGTCCCCCAGTAAGTGAAATAACTTGCCAAATGTTAATTTCCATGCTTCTCACTAATCCTCTCGGTAATTAGCCGGTAGAGGAGTTTATTTACACATTTAGTTGTTTACTTGATGTTGTAAAATATGGAACAATTTCATAAAGCAATCAACAAATTATTCCAAAGCG
Source organism: Allobates femoralis (assembly GCA_033576535.1). Classification (NCBI taxonomy): domain Eukaryota; kingdom Metazoa; phylum Chordata; class Amphibia; order Anura; family Aromobatidae; genus Allobates; species Allobates femoralis. Next base: position 426,888,960 of record JARQOC010000002.1, on the reverse strand, counting down.
CTGAACAATGCTTACTTTTCACTTAGGAGTTTTACTGCTATGGTGAAGATCTGCCAAGTTCTAGTAGCAGGAAAAATTGTATTGAGAGTTGTTCAGACAAAAGTATTTTTGGCCAGTCTGCTATCTATGTGTAAGTCCACATGAATAATTTTACACACGGTCGCAACATGCACTATTCGTGTCCATTTTAGGGATTAGAAAGTGATTGTTTACATGGAAAGCAGCTCCTGCACCCATCCACTATGTGAACAAGTACATGGAGCTGAGGATGTGAAATGCAAACTTTTCATCTGATTTTCCACAGATTGTTACTTTCTCCTGGAAACTTTTGTACCAGTTATTTTCTTATTTACCGTACTTCTCATTCCTGTAGAAATGTCATATATGATCCCAGCAGAGGAACCTCTACCTATACTGACAAGGAGGGCAACTTGATTTTATTTCTCAGTAAATACTTAACCTTCTGCATGCACCGAGCGCCCTCACTGAATGAAAATCATAGACGGGATATTGAAAGATATTCCTTTTTTTTCACTGACAGCCATTGAGAAACACAGGATAATTGTCAACATACATAATACAGTAGTGAATGTGCGCACACAACTGACTGCCCAGTACTGTCTGCCATACTTTTAGACCAAAGCTTTGTGTATATGTTGCATGTGTGATGGTGGGTTACACGTCCCGATATCGCGCGATATCGGAGGCAACGCCGCGGAGCGCGCATTTTTTGAGCGCTTTTCCCGATATCGCATCGCCGGTTTACACGCTGCGATATCGGGAAACAACGTCCCTCCGATGTGTAGCCCACCAACCCAGTAACGACCATTTAACATGGGAGTTAATGGTGAGGTGCGAGTACGCATCGGAGTTGGCTGTCACACGCAGCGATCCTGCTACAACGGCCTTGCGATATCGGAAGTTGAATAGCTTTGCTATTCAACTCCGATATCGTTTTGGCATCGTTCCAGGATCGCGTTGTACGCTCAAACCGTACAACGCGCACCGATATCGGGTCCAACTCGCGACCCACGTGACTTTTTGTCGGAGTTGGGTCGGAGTTGGACGCCGATATCGCGGCATGTAAACCCACGATGAGACATTAATTGGAAGAAAATTAAAGAAAACTCATGTGCAGAGAGCAAACAGAGCTTCACAAGAAATTTCCAAAAACTACATATCTCTGTTCATGATAGACCGGACAGTTTCATCACTACTCATTTAGAGTATTCTACCATATAATAAATAATTAGTTTTAAGAAAACAGCTGAAAACTGAGCCAAAAATAAACAAAGTGATTTCAGCATCAGAATTTGCAGTGCTGAGCTAGGGAGGATTGAATTATTGCAAAATACTCTCATGGGGCATCTGCTAATGTTCGAGTACTGAAGAAAACACAACAAAAACAATGTATGACTCCTACGACTATTCTGAATATTTACTCTTCAAATACGTACGCTCCCTACTTGGGAATAGCATATACTAACCTGGAGAAAAAAAATTAACAACACTTGAGTTTTTGCTCAAATTTTTCATGAGCTGATCTCAAAGATCTAAAGGCTGCTTTACACAGCATGATATCGTAACCCAACTATGATAAAAAGTCACGTGGTTCGGGCGTTGCCGCCGATATCGTTCGTGCGTTATGTCGTGTAAATGGGCAATGCAACACAAAAACGATGTAACTACGATATCTTTTTTGAATTGTGCATGCTCTCCAACCGTGCAATATTGGCTAGGCGATGTGGCAGGATCTTGCTGTGTGACAGTGCAACTACGATTTGGAGCGCAACTTCCCCTATTCACTCCCATGTTAAATGGTCGTTCCCTGGTTCGCTCGTACGAGGGGCGTATACATCGCAGTTGTGTTGCCTGCCGATATCTTCCTGTGTAACATCTCCTATGCGATTTTGGACAAGTGCCAAAAAGTGCGCGCTCCCGTGCCGTTGTATACTATATTGTAACGATATTGCGATGTGTAAAGCGCCTTAAGACTTTTTCTATGGACACAAAAGGTGTTATTCTCTCAAATATTGTTCATAAATGTGTCTAAATCTGTGTTAGTGAGTAGTTCTACTTTATTGAGATAATCCTTCCACCTCACAGGTGTGGCATATCAAGATGCTGGTTACACACCATGATTAATGCACTGGTGCGCCTTTGGCTGGCCACATTCACAGGCCACTCTAAAATGTGCAGTTTTATCACACAGCACAATGCCACAGACGTTGCACGTTTTGAGGGAGCGTGCAATGAATATGGCGACTTCAGGAGTGTCCACTAGAGCCCATGAATTGAATATTCCTTTCTCTACCATAAGCCATCTCTAATAGCGTGTCAAAGAATTTGGCATAACTTCCAAATAGCCTCACAACCACAGAACACATGTAACCACACTAGCCCAGGAGTTCAACATCCAGCATTTTCACTTCCAAGATCTTCTGAGACCAGCTATCCAGCAAGCTGCTTTTTTTTTTTTTTTTTTTGCATAAGCAAAGAATTTCTGCACAAACTGTCAGAAACCTGTCTCAGGGAAGCTCATCTGCATGCTCGTCGTCCTCATCAGGGTCTCCAATTTGCAGTTCATCGTCGTAACTGAATTGAGTCAGAAAATGCTCACATGTCATCTAGCACACTGGAGAGGTATTCTTTTGACAGATGAATGTGTTCACTGTACAGGTCAGATGACAGACTATCAAATGGTGGTTATAGGAAATACTGGCTGGTTTGCTGCCCTTCTTCCTCCCCTGACAATCCCTAATACTGTAAAACTGCACATTTTAGAGTGACTTTTTAAATGTGACCAGCCGGTTGTGGTGTATTAGGTTATGTCCAGTGTTTTGCAGGAAACAATGGACAGAACCTGACAGGCCCGGTGTGCTGTTCCCAGTTTATCTATGACTTTCAGCCATACATGGACATTTGTAATGTTGTGCTTTAATTGTATAATCTATGCATCTGCTATCCTTGCTGCCATCTACTGGTCATTGTGCATTTCACTGTATGTCTTACCTCCCTTAATTCTTTTCTGTCTGTAACTCCTCCTTCGAAAGGCTTCTCTTCCTGCTTTGTTTTCTCCACCATTCTGACCTCATGCTTCAGGACTGGAGGAAGGATTCTCTTGTTACCTGTAATCTGGTGCATCTATAACAGCTCTAATCTACAGTGCTAACTCCCACCTCATCTTCATCCCTTCATCTTCCCTGGCATCTCATCTATTCAAGGTATTGTAAATAAAGACTGTTAACTTATCACTGCATCATCCTTCCGGACATCCATGTAGCTGATAAGACCTAGGAGCACCGATTAGTGAGTAACACTATCCGCCATTGTTTATATAGAGATCGTGATCACATCCCTCAGACACATCTCACCCACATATATCGGTGGCAGAATACCCGGATAGAACAGAACCGGAAGGCAAATATGCCCTCCAGTCCTGTTTTCTGCCAGAATTGGCAGATCGCAGGATTCAGGAGCTGTCCCTGCTGAAATGTCAGGATCACGGCTTGCGGGGAGCTATCTGCGGTCCTGAAATCTCAGCAGGGGATAGCTCCAGGTGCTGAAGATCAGCGCGGCTAGCGCTGAGCTTCAGCACCCGCCGTCCGGGAACCTGACAGATTCTCTGTCGGGTCCAGCGCCCCGTTGAATCCCATGGTAGGGGGCGCTGGATCGCACCAGATCTGGTTCTGCTAAACTTTTTGCCCCGGACACAAAAATAATACAAGCTCCGTTTGTGTGTCCGGGGCAAAAAACAAATACAGCCTGATATTGCCAGACAGGGACAAAACCGGGTGGTAAATCACGGCCATCCGGCCCTATCCGGCACCATAGGGCTACATTGTGTCAAAATTGGGTCTGGGGCAGCCAGTTTTGAATATGTTTCATGATTCTTTGTAAACCCACGTCTGTAACTGTCCACTTGATTGTTTGATTGTTTATAACCTTGCATACCATTTGATGTTTACCTTGCAATTCTATTTGACAAATTCTACTAAAAAATTATTGTTTAAAAAAAATTGGGTCTGGGGCTGTCAGGTTCACACTGGACTGAGCACACCATGGTGTGAAACCGGCCTAAGGGTATGTGCCCACAGGAAGGTTTTGCTGCGTTTGAGATCAGGTTTTGCCTTGGTTTTATGTAAATCTATGCTAATCTACTCCTGAGTTTTTGTTTTCCAGCAAAACCTATGTTATTAGGGAAAAGCTTTCACACACACTGTTTTTTTTCTCTACAGAAAATGGAAATACCACAGGTGTTTCCACTTTAGCAAAAGTGCAGAAAACAATTGACATGCTCATTCTTTCTAAAACACAGCAAAACCTGAGGTGTTTCCACTTTCTTCACCAAACAAAAACCAATGTGTTGGGACAGCTAATCCTAGAATCACATAGGTTTTGCTGGAAAATAAAAATGCAGCAAATCCTGTGGTGTTTACACTGTCTCCAGAGAACAGAAACCAATGTGTGTGAAAGCTTTTCCCTAATAACATAGGTTTTGCTAGAAACCAAAAACTCAGGATTAGATTAGCATAGATTTACAATAATCATGGTGAGTAATCAGCATCTTGATATGACACACCTGTGAAGTGGATTTTTTTTTTTTTAAGGAGAAATGCTCACTAAGGCTGGCTTCACACTGCGGCAGCGTCCGGTACGGGGCTGTCAGGGTGACAGCCTGGACCGGAGTTTTTCTGCATAGGAGACTATCGGGCTGCACGGAGCTGGATCGCGGCGGGTGGTAATTATCTGCTATCCGGCTGCTGTGTCGCCGGATGAATCCTGCAGAAGTGGGGATTTGTCTGCCGAATCCAAAAACGGTGCATGCACCGTTTTTGGAATCGGCAGACAAATCCCCACTTCTGCAGGATTCATCCGGCGACACAGCAGCCGGATAGCAGATAATTACCACCCGCCGCGATCCAGCTCCGTGCAGCCCGATAGTCTCCTATGCAGAAAAACTCCGGTCCAGGCTGTCACCCCTGACAGCCCCGGACCGGACGCTGCCGCAGTGTGAAGGCACCCTTAGGCTGCTTTCACATCAGAGTTTTGCGCTGATCACGGCAGTTGCGGTGAAAAAAAACGCAACTGCCGCGATTACCGCATAATGGGCGCACTTGCGGTTCAATTGTGGCAAGCCCCATGCAATGTCTATAGGGCTTGCGGTAAGTGTGCGGCAAGTGCAGTTCCGGCACTTGCGGCCGCAAGTGCCGAAACTGCAACTGTAGCGCACTTGCTGCAAGCCCCATAGACATTGCATGGGGCTTGCCGCAAGTGAACCGCAAGTGCGCCCGTTATGCGGTAATCGCGGCAGTTGCGGTTTTTTTCACAGCAACTGCCGCGATCAGCGCAAAACGCTGATGTGAAAGGGTCCTAACACAGATTTGGACAAATTTGTGAACAATGTTTGAGAGAATAAAAGTCCTTTGTGTACGTAGAAAAGTCTTGGATCTTTTGAGTTCAGCTCATAAAAAATGGGAGGAAAAACAAAAGTGTAGCATTTATATTGTTGTTCAGTATATTTAAGGAATATGTCCAGGCAGTTACTTGTAATGTGTCCCTAGAATCCCGTTGGTTAATCCTCTGCACCACACACATGCTTCACACAAGGCACTGTATAGAATAACATCACAAAGACAGTTTGTGAGAAAGAGTGTGAATTAAGGCCTATTTACATGACAAAAGATTTAATTGATTTTTGTTACAACAACAGGAGGAATTTTCACTGACTAGAGGTGAGAGAACCTTTTAAGATTCGGTTGCCGAGCGAGCCTATAGCTGTGCAGGTTCAGTGGCGCAATTCGTGACATGAACTTGACCCAAGTCACCACTGATTGGCTGTTTGGCTCTTCTGTCCCCATACTGCCAGCCATAAGCAATACACTTTTTTGAAGGGGGGAAATGAGGGTAGATATTTTTCAAAACTGCTGAATCTGTCGCGAACGGGCAAAATTGCTGATGTGAAAGCAGCCTTATAGAGGTCTGTAAGGCATCTGTTTTTTTTCCACTGTTTAGAAAACTACATCCAGTAAATTTTGAAGATATCTGATTCTATAATATTGATGTTGTCAATATCAAATTAGTGGAGGTTTGATACCCAGCAACCCCACTAATCAGCTGTTATGAGCTCAAGCAGTACCCAGAAATGTATGCTGAACAGAATTGAAAAGCTAAGTGTAGCAGGTATTTGACAGAATAAAAATTGACCTGCAGTTCTTTCCGCCATTGGCATTAATAACAGCTGATCGGTCAGGGTTCCAATCTGGTATTAATGACTCAGGGATATATCATGTATTCGGAATATTCAAATAATGTTTACTATTTGGGTATTCAACTTGAACCTTGAGCCTAGTGCAGGTCAATTAGTCATTGGCTCTGCTGACATGCAGCCAGCCCCCCAGTGGGAGCCTTCCATTCAAATAGCTCTCACTAGGGAGCCAGATGCAATTGTTCACTCAAGGGAGCCAGCAATTTGTGTCACATCATTCATAAACCTTTCTGAATAGGAATGCATCATCAAAAAATGACCTTTATCCTTTTGGTGAAAAAAAAAAAAGTACCAAACTGTGGTTCTTCCAGAAGAATAAAAATATAGATATTATTGTTTGTATTTCAATGTTGATTAAAAGAATTACACACTTTCTAGCAAAAGTTGAGTCTGAACTTTTGGGCAGTGTAGAAGGTGAGTGAGGCTGGAGTTACACGAGCAAATGAAAAATCTGATTGATTTTCATTCAGGAGAGTAGGACGAGTGACATCCGCTTGGTCCTCTGAGTGTCATGCGAGTGTTTAATATTTTTTCTCACTTAACATCCGTATGTAATGAGTTTTATTTTCTCAGCAGCTATTATTCTACAATCATTTACTGGACCATTACAGTGTTGTATGTCTAAGAATGATAAGGTATCCGCAAAAAATGGGCAGCATATGGATGGTCCATGCGGGGTCTTTTTTTTTTTCCCCACACACTGACTTGTATTGACGTGTCCCGCGTGATTAACGTATTCACTCACAGCATGCTGCAACTCTCTTCTTATTCAGGATCTGGATGAGAAATAAATCGCCCATCTGCCCTGACTCATTAACTAACATTGGTCCGGTTGCAATTCGAGATTTTCTCTCATTGCACTCGTTCAATTCATAGGCTCATGTAAGTGAGGCTGAAAAGCGTGTGATTTTGTGTGTTACAGCACAATCTCATTTTCCGAACTAAAACAGGACTCCTGCATTATTTACTATAGAGTTACCGATCAGAGTGTATGCAGCAGCGCTGGTTTAGTTCAAAGTAGGATATCTTGTGATAACACGTGAGATCTCATGGCAGTTGTGGATTTCTACTCTGCATACTGGGAGATTATAATCTGGAAGTTTGGACCTAACATTTGCTACAGAGTCAAGTCCTTTATGCTGGCACTAGGGACAAATGTGAGCAATCTTATTGATAATTAATATTTTGTAAAATCATAAGCGGCTTGCAACTGCTTTTGTATATAAAGCAGGCAGCAACAAACTTTTGTACTTACCTGTCAGCACTAACTAGAACAATTTCAAACTTTTGCCCCAGTTCCTTAATTTTTCGGTAAGATTCCACCAACACTCTGGTCAGGCTTCGACATGGGGGACACTGAAAGTTGAACACATATAAGTAAATTTTTATTTCCATATGTAGATGGATGTCAACAAAACTCAAAGTTGCCGTAACTGCTGAGGAGTGTCTGTTACCAGGGCTGTGGAGTCAGAGTCGTGGAGTCGGAGTTGGAATTGGTGCCCATTTTGGGTAGAGTCAGAGTTGAATTCAGAGAAATTGAGGAGTTGAAGGCAGAGTCAGATGTTTGGCTTACTGTCTTCACAGCCATGGTAGTGGAGCCAGAGTCGTGGAGTCGGTGTCCATTTTGGTGGAGTTGGAGCCAGATTTAGGAAAATGTAAGAATCTGAGTGGATGTTTGACTCCACAGCCCTGGCTGTTACCAGGTCATAAGTATCCATTTTTATTTATTTTTTTTAAATCTTCATACGGTTACAAAGCTGTGGGTCTTTTTATCTAGCGATAATCTTTTGTTGGCCATGTCCAGTTGAAAAAGACCATAAAATGAGATAAAAATTAAAGCTTAATGTCTGTACAACTCTATATAGGATTTAAAAAACAAACTACCGTCAGCACAACACAACAGAATACTCAGAGAAACAGCAGCAATAAAAGAAGAGCAAAATCTAAGAACTTTTGACCTAATAACAGATCCTCTTCTAATGACAGGTCCTCTATAAAGGGAATCTGTTTTTTGCAAACTAATCTGAGAATAGCATAATATAGGACCCGTGATCCTGATTCCAGCGATGTGTCACTTACTGTGCTGCTCAGTGTAGTTTTGATAAAATCACTGTTAAATCAGATGGAGATTATCATCAGCAGTCTACTTGGCCTGCTGTCAAGTAGTCTGGCATATTCATAGACTGCTAAATCTGCAACAGAGAAAACACTAATTTTATCAAAATGACAGCAAGCAGCTCAGTAAATGACACATCGCTGGAATCAGGGTCTCTATTATGCTGCTATCAGATGGGATGGCAAAAACCTGGTGATGAGTTCCCTTTAAAAGCATATTTACATGTGTCACATTTCCGATCATATCATTATTATGCAATAATAGTCCAATAGGAGTAAGGACTTACCCAATGTGCAGAAAAGTATACCCCGACATAGGAGCCTTCCAGCGTATTACTATCCTGGGATTGGCCATTGTTCCTGAGCAAAGGACCTGCAATTACTTCACTGAAGGGCTTTGGGCCCCAAGGGAACTCTAGACCTGTGTAAAGTAATAATCATACATGCATTGTGAATGTTTATGTTTAAAAAAGGGATTCTATAACAGAACTTGGAGAAATTATTAAATCACCATCCTATATTATAATCAGTCTTCAGTAACTGAAAGGTACAGTTTAAATGTTAATGGCTCCCTTGGAAATATTTTTAGAGCTGCAATGCGAACATGATCACATTTGCGATCAAACGGACAACCTAGATAATGTTTGCTTGCCCTCAAATAGGGTGAAGTCTCGTATAAGACTCTAGTCCCTCTATCAGATGGAAACGAAACACTTTGCAAAATCTGCCCCTGCTCTGGTGGAACATGGCGTACTCATGCAATACATAGTCATTCATTTGAGTAGGAGTTAGGCATGGCAGAGGCAGGAATTTTGCAGGGCGAGTTCTTCTTAAAGAGAAGCTGTCACCTCCCCTGGTGCTTTCCAAAGTGAAAGCACCACTGAATGCAGCGTGTATGCTGCATTCAGGGAAGGTGTGTACCATATCTCTACCCCCTCCCCCCGTAACCCGAAAAAAAACACTTTGGAAAGTTTAGAGTTTAAAGGTCCGAGGGGGCTTGTCCGATTATGCTGTGCTCACTGTCAGCACGGTCCTCCCCGCCTCCTGTGTGTGAGTTTGTGTGTGGAGCCGAAGAGGAGAGCAGATCCACACAAGAGGAGGTGGAACACACAGACAGGAGGCGGGTGACATGTTTTCTTTAAATTGTCATTTTATACAATTGACACCTTTTTTCAATGAAAAAAAAATGTATATATACATAAGATCCTAAAGCACCATTAAGTCTACCTTCACATTACGATTTTTAGGGAGCCGATGCTGTCCGATATAAATCGGACAGCATCGGCTCCCTTCTGATGCCTAGAATCGGGTGCCAAATAGGCACCCGATTCCGGCATAAAATCGTTCCCTGCGGGGTGAAGAAAAGAAAAAAACCTCCCCCCGAGCCCCCGCCGTCTTCCGCCATCTTCTTGGTGGCTCCCGCAGGCTGCCGGTGTCAGCAGAGGGCTTCCTCTGCCTTATAGGACCTGCGGTGATGTCACAGTCACGTGACCGCGGGTTCACCATGGTAACCCGCGGTCACATGACTGTGACATCACCGCAGGTCCTATAAGGCAGAGGAAGCCCTCTGCTGACACCGGCAGCCTGCAGGAGCCACCGGGAGCCTCCAAGAAGATGGCGGAAGACGGCGGGGGCTCGTGGAGAGGTGAGAATAACATTTTATTTTATTTTTTTAACCCTTGTGCTCCTAGTTAGGAGCAGTTTTACTGTACTGAGCATGCTCAGTACAGTAAAACGGGGTCCGAGGAGACATCAGATGTTTCCTCGGACCCTTCTCCATAGGGCCCCATGTTATAGGGATCGACCTAATCGGATGTGCACTAAATGCCATCCGATTTGGTCCGATCCGATTCTGTCAGATTTTATTTTCGGTGCAAAAATCGGAGCAAGCTCCGATTTTTGCACCGATAATAAAATCGGACAGAATCGGATCGGACCAAATCGGATGGCATTTAGTGCACATCCGATTCGGTCCGATGCCCATAGGGCTGCATGGGGTCCAAATTCGGATCCGATGCTGTCCAATTTTGATCGGACAGCATCGGAAATCCGAAAATCGTAATGTGAAAGCACCCTAAGCCGGTCAAAGTTTGTATAAATTTACAGCATCTTAACCATGCCTACTTGACAAAGTCATACATGAACATCTATTTCCATTACAAGAAAGAAATAAGCTCCTGCCAGAAACTTCGGCACAGTATCTCCCATAGGAACAATATTGGACGTGTTCAAGTCAAACATGCACAATGCTTATTCCCTTACCCCTGTGCTCATGGGTTCATTCAGGAGACATACACTGGCGATCAAAATTAGAGAACACACAATTTCCTTAATCTTAAAGAGGACCTGTCACCAAACCAGGCATGGTGATCTAATTACAGCACTGGATACAGCATGTCTGCAGCATGCAGACAAGGGGTCACCCAGCACTTGAGCAGCCCTGTACCCCGAGATAATACAGTTAGAAAACTTACATGCTACAGCCACTAAGGAGGTGGCTAGGGGCTGCAGCCAAGGGCAGATTCACACCCCCTGCATGTGTAATCTGCCCACCGCTGCCAATCATTCTCTCCCTGACTGCAGCATTTAAACTGAGTTTTTTTTTCTCTCCCGTGTAGCCCCGCCCCACTGGTCAGTAGAAAGCTCACCAACCTCCCGTTCCCATTTCTCTTTAATCGCCAGTGGTCTATCCCACTGAAACTGCTGCATTAAGATCCCATATATCCTAGATATGATTCCCTTCCCACCGCTATGGCTCAGAAGTGTATTAAAGAGCAAATGATGTTGGATCCTGGATTGCAACTGTCTCGGCTGTAGCAGCCAGGCATGGCGAAGCTGAAGGTAAAAGTAAAAATTCTTTTGTGGAATTCCTCCTTCAGTTGTTGAAATGACTTAAGCATATCCCCTTCCAGAATTTGTGCTACATGGGTAACGCCCAGTCCCCTCCACGGGCCGTACCCCACCAGTTTATATACCTCAGGGAGTCCCGGATTGTGCCACAACGGCGTAAACGGAGTATGTCCCACAATATTCACCATGACTTTTGTCTTTTGCCAAATTTTCCATATAAGTATAAACGTCGGTTTACGTCTCCGGCTATCCATCTCCAAGAGCTCAAACTCCAGAAATGATATAATTGGTAGGCCATCAGTGAATTCACGTAATAGTCTATCCAAATTCCCCTGATCCAGTTTAAGCTGTTGGACCTGAGTTGCCAGGAAGTATATCCACGGGTTCGGAGCAGCTAATCCTCCCCCATCCTTCGGTCTTTGTAAGGTGTCTAATTTAATTCTGGCTACCCCTTTCTTCCAGATCATCTCCCTGAATATAGCCTGGGAACTTGCTATCAACCTTATGGAGACAGCGAAGTAGGTGAGGAGATTGTAAGCCACTTCCCTCCTCTCAGATATATGCATATATGCAAATTTGCACTTCACTAAGGAAGTTGAGAAACTCCCGTGCCACATTTAAGCAGCTTCCTCAAAGTCATAATCACTTTCCTACAAGCTTTTAATATAACTAAGGGATTTGTGCCAGATCAGAACCCCAAACTACAGACGCTGCGTTTCGGGGTACCTGCCCCTCATCAGTGTAGTGTGTGGGATATTCTGATCTGGCTGAGTGAGTGGGCTAAGACAAGGTCTGGGAACTTGCTATCAACCTTATGGAGACAGCGAAGTAGGTGAGGAGATTGTAAGCCACTTCCCTCCTCTCAGATATATGCATATATGCAAATTTGCACTTCACTAAGGAAGTTGAGAAACATTCTCATAGGGATCCATACTGGTGAGTTATGAAGGACGTAGAGTAATTGGGGCATCAGCACCATTTTGACCAAATTGGTACGGCCCACCACTGTCAACGGAAGCTTAGTCCATGTATTAACTTTTTGTTGAAAAGCAGAATATAACTTTATCAGATTCAGGGAGACATAATCATTCACAACAGGAGACACCCAAATCCCCAGGTATGTAAATTCTCTCACCACTTGCAAACAGGTATCACCCACCCTAGTATCCTGGGTAAGAGCGTCCACCGGCATGAGGACAGATTTCCCCAAATTTATCCTGAGGCCCAAGTAATCCCCAAAGTCCCCTATAATTGTCATGGCCGTCTGTAAGGACCGCTCTGTATCTCCCAAAAAGAGCAAAAGATCATCCGCATATAGCGCTACCCGCTCCTCCACCTCCCCATGCCGAAAGCCCATTATATCTTTACTGGTACGTAGCTGAATAGCCAGTGGCTCGATGGCTAGAGCAAACAGGAGGGGAGATAGCGGGCAGCCCTGCCTAGTGCCCCTCACCAGTGTAATACTATCAGAGCGATCCCCATTCACTCGCAATCTCGCCACAGGTTGTGTAAACAGTAATTGCACCCAGGCCAAGAAGTTCACACCGAATCCCATGCACCTCAAAACTGCCTACAGATACTCCCACTCAACACTATCAAATGCTTTAGCCGCGTCGAGTGAGAGCACTGCCCAACCACCAACATTCTGCGACTACCTGAAGCTTAATAAATAGTCTACGCAAATTAAAAGCTGTTGACTTAGCCGGCATGAACCCAGTTTGATCCTCCCCCACCAAATGTGTGAAAACCGTTAGGAGCCTCTTAGCAAGTACTTCAGCCAGTATTTTAACGTCTACAGACAAGAGATAAATGGGCCTGTACGACTCAGGATTCAGTGGGTCCTTACCAGTTTTGGGGAAAAGGACAACTGTCGCTTCTCGCATAGAAACCGGCAGCGAACCCCCTACCAGTGCCTCCTCAAAAACCTCTTTCAATTTAGGCAGCTGATCACCAGCAGCCTTGTATAATTCCGCTGGAATCCCATCTATTCCCGAAGCTTTATTATTTTGCAAATCTTTCACAGCCTTTTCCATTCCTTCGATAGATAAGGGCATATCTAGTTGTTCACAGTTTGGGAAATCCTATGTTATGGATACACGGCTATCTCATTGTATGGTTTAGCAACTTAGAAGTATATAGCTATTGGTAAAATTGGTAAAATTCCCCTACAACAGTCTGTGCGTCAGTGGTCACCACCCCAGCAGAGTTTCTAATGGACGCTATTACAGGAGCACCGGTTTGCCCTTTAGCCACAGTAGCCAACAAATGTCCCGCACTTTCCCCTTCTACATAAAATTGCTGTTTTAGAAAAAATCTCTTCTGTTCTGTTCGCTGCAATAAAAAAATCATTAAGCCGCGATTGCGCATCCATCTAACCCTGCTTAGCAGCAGTGGACGGGGTTCCCACAAATTGTCTTTCCGTTATATCTACGTCTCTTTGCAACTCTTGAAGGCAGGACCTGCTTCTAGACTTAATCACCGATATTTCTTTGATTAGCACCCCTCTTAAAAAAGCCTTCATGGTCTCCCAGACTACAAGTGGGGACGCCGACCCATCAATATCTTTAAAGAATAGACTAAGTATGTGAGAGTCTCAAATGTTCCCCCAGAACCTCGAGCCAGTATGGGTTAAATCTCCACATCCTCCATCCAATCACACTGCATGCGCCCACCTCAATAATCACTAGCAGTGGAGTATGGTCAGAAAGTATCCTAGTGCGGTACTCCACCGACCTCACCAGTGCATGAAACTCTCCATTACCTATAGCCAAGTCAATTCTAGAAAGTGAGGAATATGACGCTGAAAAGCAGGAGTACTGCCTAAAAGCAGGAAACCGAACGCACCACACATTAGTGAGCTGGATTTCCCGCAATACCTTTGCCAGAGATGTATCATGTGCATTGCCCCCTCCGAATCTCCGGTATTTATCCAGCCCAGAGTTCAGATACATATTGAAATCCCCCACTATCAGAAGGGGTATATTAGCATGTTCCAATATCCACTGCATTAAGTGTTGAATAACTGCCATGGAAAAGGGTGGCGGAATGTATACCACAATCAAACACATTCTCTGACCAACCACTCTGCAGATCAAGCACACAAACCACCCCTCAGCGTCATTAACAACTCTCTCACACTCAAACGGCAAGCTCGGGTAAATTAGGACACTCACTCCCTTGGAGTATGTACTGTGCGTGGAAGAATACATAGGACCCCTCCAGACCCTGTTCAGAGTTGCAATAGTCTCTCTGTAGCAGTGTGTTTCCTGAATACATATTATAGAGTCCCGATATGTTTTAAGATATTTAAAAATTGCAAACTTCTTATTTGGATCCCCCATCCCCCCAATATTCCATGAGACAATATTAACTCGTCTAGCCATAGCCACACAATGAATAAAGACAGCAGAATATTACTTTCCTCTCCATAGAGTCCCCACAGTGATACTGATATAACAAAAACTTGAGATAACACATACTGGAGCAGACAGTATAGTACCCGTCCCCAATCCCTTCCCACCCCCCTTTCCATCATGAGGCCCTTATCAATACCAATGGCTGGAGCATGTAGCATACAAATGGTACACACTACCATCCCATGCCACGACCCCACTGGTAAGCCAACCAGGTAGCACCAAAACACAAACAAGAAAAAAGTGAAAAAACAGAAATAACGAAGAGATACTATCCCTGCTTCACTCATCAGGGGGTAACAGAGCGATCATCGACCTTCCCCCGTGCATATTGACACACCTGTCAGACCATTATTTTTCAAACATTTCGGCTTGCCAGAGGTACCAGCACCAATAAACAGTAACTGCAACAGACCCAGCAATAGGTTCTAAAAAATATCAAAAAATATGAGTATACTGAACAGTTAAAATTTCCTTATTAACAGCTTTAAGACGTGTCTCAGTCATAGTCTAGTCAGTCAGAGCCAGCACGAATTTGCCGCTCCTTCAGATCTAGCCATTTCATGACTTCCTTAGAGTTCTCAATAAAAATAAGTTCCAACGAGCGCCTCCATGCGGAGCTTCGCAAGATATATCATAGAATACTGGACTTGGAGCGCCCGAAGCCTACGCTTGACATCTGGAAATTGAGCTTTCCTCCTTTGGACCTCCACAGAGAAGTCCGGATATGGTGATACTCTGGCCCCTTCTATCATGAGATCTGGGGTTTTCCGGGCCAACTGCAGGATCTTATCCTGCAGTTGGAAGTGAAGTTGAAGTGAAGCATTTTAATAAGAATCATACGAGGCTGATATCCAGGTGGAACAGGTCTGGTAGGGACCCTGTGGGCCTGTTCTATTGCAAACATCTTGGAGAATTTGTCTTTGCCAAATGTCTTAAGCAGCCAGGACTCAAAAAATTCTACGGCCTCTCTGCCCTCCGCCTTTTCGGGCACTCCCATAACCAGAACATTATTACGCCTTAGACGGTTTTCCAAATCGTCCGTCTTATTCAGTATACGTGCAATAGAATCAGTGGCAGCCTTAAAGTTCTTAGATATAGGATTCACCGTGTCTTCTAGATCACTGATCCTGCTCTCAGCCGTGGTAAGGCGCTACCAGATTTTATGCATTTCCTGACGGACGAGGGATATATCCATCTTCAAGGACCCCAAGTGTCCTGTAAGATCATTTTTACAGAGGGCTATAGCCTGCAGTGCATCCTTGAGAGTAGGCTCCTGGCCCCCATTATCCATCTCTCTCTCCTCCACGCCATGAGCCCCCTCAGTAATGGCAGCAGCAGCAGCTATTGCAGCAGTTGTGCCCAGCACCCTCTCTCCATCCTGTGGCTCCTCCATCTCTCCAGCACCTGTTACCATATGTGTAAAAGATGGGCCCTCCATCCACCAAGGCTGCCTGCTCTGCTGAAGCAGAGTGTGCATATTGGGACAGCCGCTCCGCCACCTCCGCTTGCTTTTCACGCTGCTTCTGCATCTCTCCAGCAGCATGGGAGTCCTCGACGCCATCTTGTGAGCTCGCCTTCCGCCCCTCCTTGTCATGTTGGGCACCGGCACACAACACTCCTCCTCAGTCTGGTGAGCCACTAGGACCAGTCCGTGGGCACAGACGTCTGGTAACCCTCGGGCAAGAAGGGTTGTTAGCACGGGGTCAGAGGAGCTCTTCCCCTGCGCATCTGCTCGCATCCCCAGCCAGGCCATGCCCCCCTCTGACAAACCCTTTTTAACTGGCAACCTAACTTTCCAGTTTGCACTCACTTTGCAAAATTGGCGTGATGTTCAAAGTGAAACTCTCCGGCATCACGTTGTCTAGATGAAGGCCAAAGGAGTCACCCTATCAGCCATAGTAACAGAATAGGTTGTTTCAAGTCTGTGATTTCTAGAATATTGCATCTTTACAACATCACAAATTCTTTCAAGTCCCCCAAAAAAGCTGGTTGCCATCAAAAGAAAAATGCGAGAGGGACAGGATAATGTGGAGAATCACCATGGGTAATCTTTTCAACACTGCAGTTGGAATAGCTCACCAGTTCGGCACTGAACAGGGTAAGGATCTGTCTCGTCATACAAGCTGAAAGTTCACTCTACAGTGACCAAACCTCTCAATAGCAGAAAGACTCAAAAGGCTAGACTCATCTTTGGCGAGGAGCATGTTGGGTTGACAGAGGAGAAGTGATTAACAGTTCATTTTAGTGATAAAAGCAGATTTAATTTATTTGGGTCTGATGGGAAATATTATGTTCGTCGATAAACTGTAGAAAGACTGAACCCTAAGAGTGTAAAGAAGTCAGTGAAAGGTGGTGGAGGAAGTGTCATGGTTTGGGGAATGTTTTCTGCTGCAGGGGTTGGACCTCTCATGCGGCTACATGGCAAAATGAATTCAAGTGTGTATTAGAAGCGTCTTCAACAACCTGTAGTTCCTTACTTGCATTCAGCACTCAATCAGCCAGAAATTTTCATGCAGGACAATGCCCCCTGTCACACAGTAAAATGGGTAAAGTAGTTTCTTGAAATAGAAAGCATTGAAACATGGAAATGGCCAGCCCAGAGTCCTGATATAAACCCAATAGAAAACCTCTGGAAAATCCTTGGTGACAAAGTTATGGCTAAGAAATCCACAATAGCCACAGTACTGTGGAAGAGACTAGAAGAAGAGGAATGGACCAAAATCTCCCCAGAGCAGTGTGAGAGACTAGTGATGTTCTGTGGATGTGGATGTACTGAATTCAAAGCAAAGGCCAGTACACTTCCTGATTGGTGACTGTTGTAACCTTCACAACATTTAGTTTTAATCTTTCTCTGTGCTACAGTCATTGCTGTTCTGTACTTAGGTTTTCTATAAATTAAAGGGAACCTGTCACCTCCAAAAAGCCACCTAACCTATAAATCATGTCCCTGCATCATCCTATGATCATTCTCATAATCCTTTTGTCTGCTAAATGCTGGCTGTAAAAGTACTAAAAAACGTTTCTATACTTACTCATTATCCATTATAATGAGTAGGGACCATATTCCTTAGCCCTCAGGGCGTGTTGCTTTGCTGCCTCTTGTCAGAAGATCATGCCCTAAAGGTTTTAAGTTGATAAATTTTGTTTATTTTGGAAAAATGTGTTCTAGTGGCATGGTGTACCCCCTTACACAAAAACCTGCAAATGTTGATCAATGTACATTAAATTCTGGATAAAAAAAAAAAAATCAAGTGATCATAAATTGTTGTCTAATTTTGATTGCCAGAGTACATATAAGAAATGTAATACGTTTATCTGTAGTGTAAGCTGTTTTATACCATCAAATTTACTGTGATAATATACTGGATGTTAAGGAAAGTGATGTATAACAAAGAAAGATGCGGCACTCACCAGAGTTGCTGACTGTGTCAGGAGTTTTAATCCAATTTAAGGGTACATAGGGCAGGGAAGGAGGGGGTGCAGAGGAGGACAACAGCGTTTTCTGTTGTCCTCCTCTGCACCCCTCCCTCCCTGCACTATGTACCCTTAATTTGGATTAAAACTCCTGACACAGTCAGCAACTCCGGTGTGTGCCGCATCTTTCTTCGTTATCCATTGTTTATACACTTGGGCTTATTGCAGTGCAATGCCGGAGCGACCACTGCCTACAGCTGTAGTGGGCAGATGAGCCACTTCACAAGTGCTGCGTGCCCAGATTCCTACTCCATGAACTTGTTAAGGTAAGTGATCACACAAACATTTTTTGGTTAAGAGTCAAGTTATACCAACCTTCTGGATCGTCTCTTATTAATAAGAGGCCGTTTCTACACACAATCTTTCCTGTAGATGCTTCAATAAAGATAAGTGAGGGAATGTTGGAAATTCTGTATTTGTTCCAGAGTTTTAACTGTTAAAGTGAAAAAGAAACATCATTTCAATTAGATGTGTTAGGAAAATGAAAAGGACCCACAACCCCAAAACTGTGTGCACACGTTGCATTTTATCGCTTTTTTTTATGCGCCTTTGAGTGCATATGTGTCACAATATGAAGGTTTTCTTGATGCTAGTGAAGTGAATGAGAATCCTGATGTCTAATGCACACATTAAGCATTTTTTTTATTTGGTGCATATTTTAATCTACAGCATGTCAAATCTCTCAGGGTTTTTGCTGCAGATTTCATGTATTCTAATGAAAGGGAATAATCTGCATCAAAAACAAACAGAATTGCACCAAAAATGCACATATTTTAAGCATACTTTTTTCAACCAAGAGATGCAGAAAAAGTGCAGAAATGTCTGCACCAAATCCTAAACATGTCCACATATCCTTAGATGTGCTTCTACCTTGAAAATTGTGGTAATCTGCAAGTTAATGGTGTTTCTGCACGTGACCGATTCCCTTTAAATATACATTTTATTTCGGAAATGCACAGATATACTTGATCAATAATAACTCAAGCAAGTTATTCCAGGAGGATTTGCCCACCCAAAAGGCATTATGGTATTTTTGATATAATTATATTTTCCATACTTTGCTGTTGGCTGCTAAACTTTTCTTTTTTTCTACAGAGCTTCTATAAACGAAAGAAAACACCAGACCAACTCAAGATGACTTCCAGATCAATAGACATCACTACGGATCAAATGTAATCAGAAAATGCCCCAAGCAACCCGAGGAAGAATGATCAAATAAAACCAAGTGATTAGAGGACATAGTATAGAACCAATTTAAATAGATATATTACAAAGATGAACTCCTTTTCTCTGCAGTCAATTTGAATTTTTTTGCTTGCATTTTGCAGCTTCTATCTTTTTATTTTGTAAGTGACAGATCTATGGGGGCTGATTTTTTTGTAGGATGTGTTAGAGTTGAAAGATACCATCCATTTTACCATAAAATGTAGTGAAAGATGGAAAAGAAACTTCCAAAAGGGGAACAAATTGTGAAACAAAATCCAATTCCATTATGTTTACGAAAAATATTACGAAATTGATAAATGAAAAAAAAAAAAACATTGGGGTTTGTCACCGTTTTTCAAAACCAATAAACATTTTTGTATCAATGGAGCAGTGTGAAATTTTTTTTTCATGGTGAGGTTATGGTTTTACTGTGGCCCTGATTCACTCCCACTTGACTATTGTAATTCTCTTTTAATTGGCCTCCCCCGCACTAGACTCTCCCCTCTCCAGTCCATCCTTAATGCAGCAGCCAGGATCACATATCTGGCCAATAGTTTCTCAGATGCCTCCGCACGGTGCCAGTCATTGCACTGGCTGTCTATACACTATAGGATCCAATTAAAACTGCTTGGTCTCACCCACAAAGCCCTTCACAGTGCAGCACCTCCCTACATCTCCTCCCTCATCTCTGTCTACCACCCAACCCGTTCTCTTCACTCTGTAAGTGACTTTAGACTCACTTATGCATTAATCCGAACCTCCCACTCCCAGCTCCAAGACTTCTCCCGAGCTGCACCAATTCTCTGGAATGCTCTACCCAGGAAATTAGGTCTATCCATAATTTACATAGCTTCAGGCGATCCCTAAAAATACATCTTTTTAGGGCGGCCTATCATGATCTCTAGTCAAAGTCATCTAGACATAGCCTATCCGCTCCACCAGTGTCAAGTGGCCACTTATGCTGCTCCTATCTGTTCCCCATCTCCTCAAGTCAACTATACCATCATTGTAAATAAGCCCCTGTACATTGTGTCACCCCCACCTCATTGTTAGATTGTAAGCGCTTATGAGCAGGGCTGTCATTTTTTGCTCTAATTATTGTATTGTATTATGCTTTATATTGTATTGTTTTTTCTAACTGTTTCTTATGATTGTTTAAACATGAACTTTGTATTGTGAAGCGCTGCGGAATATGTTGGCACTATATAAATAAAAATTATTATTATTATTGACACCAATTTGGAGTACATATATTTTGTTTATTTTTTAATTGAAATTTGTTATGGTGACCAAAAAAAAAAATTCCTGGGGACTTGATGTTTTTTCTAGTTTTTCTCTGAAAGGAGCCGCCTACAAATTTAAAACTCTGGACCACACCTCTGAATTACATTATCATGCCCACCAGGGCATGATACCACTGAGCAAGGAGAGACATGGAGGTTTAGACACTGCCGATATGTCGCCCATAGGTCTAGACAATGGGGAAAAAATGTAAGCTAGAAAAAGCCTCTTTACAACCATTATACTTCACATTTAGGTCAGACAGAGATGATTAGGGATGTAGTAGGAAGCTGCAGGGACAAGTAGTGATAGGTTTGGGGCATAAAGGAGCTGACAGGTTCCCTGATCAGTTTCACGGATCCATTTTTTTCACAGATCTGCGTTCCATAGAGATCCATGTTATATGATGCGGACACCAACAGATGCATGTCTGTCCTTTGGTGTCAGTGATTTTCAAGAAAGGCCCAGAAATTGAGCAGTTTCCGTTTCTGAGTACATGAAAAAAGGTGACACCAATGCATCCATGACAAAACGTAGACACACGGATGGCCACTTCGGACCAATCCGTGCCCATAGGTTAACATTGAAGGCCATAACTGAGCCATGGCTATCATACAAAACGGATGGACACAGATTTGCACTTTTGCCAGTGTGAAACCAGCCTAATACAACTTTATTCTTTGGGTCTGGACTAGTGTTGTGATACCAATTTTATATATACATTATATATTTATATAGATTTTATATTTTTATTGTTTTGCTACTTTTGAACATTCCAATTTTTACAAACAATTTGTATTTACATTTACATACCCATTTTAGAGTTTTAACTATTTTTCCATCAACATAGCTGAGCACTTGCCGTTTGTGGAGTAAGTGATTTTTTCATTCATCACTTTATTAAAGAAAAAAATCTTTCATTCATACAACGCCACTTTTAAGGCTGCTTTCACATCACGTTTTTTGTGGATCCGTGTCTATCCGTTGTAAAATGGATTGCCATGGATCTGATTTAGCCTCCATGTATCCCTATGCACACGGATGTACACGGATTGGTCTTTATTGGCATCCGATTGTGTCAGTTTTGTGATGGATCAATTTGTGTCAGATGTTTTTCACATCCCTAAAATCGGAGCCTGCTCCGATTTTGGCCTGTCTTGAAAAAAAAAATCAGATCGAAACGGACAAACTGATCCATTGCTGTCCGTTTCAATTAACATGGAGCTCTATGGTGACACATCAAAAAGGATCCGATTTGCTGTACTGCACATGCTCAGAAGCAAGGTAAAGCCCTATCTCTGCTAACTGAGGACGGATCCGTGGAAAACATGGATCTGGGAGCATCAGTGGCATCTGTTGGCACAGATCCGTGCCTGTCCGTGTAATTCTTGAAATTCAAGGATCACCACGGATGTGCAAAAAAAGTGATGTGAAAGCATCTTAAGAGGGACTTCGGCTGCCCTCACACTGCTTTTGATCCGTATCTATCAGTTTTAAAACGGATAGCCACACATCAGTTTTGGTCCCCCTTGCTATCCTATGGGCACGGATTGGTCCTATATGGCCATCCGTGTTTGTCAGTTTTGTCACTGATCCATTTTTGTCAGTTTATTTTCATGCACCCAGAATCGGAACCTCTTGCGATTTTGGGCTGCCTTGAAAAAAGCGGACACGAACGGACAGACAAGGATCCGAAGCTGTGTGCATCAAATAACATGGGGGTCTATGGAGACGGATCCGTAAAACTGATCTGTTTTGCTGTACTGAGCATGCTCAGAAGCAAGGTACAGCTCCTCCCAGCCCCATCTCTCACACTATTGATGGATCAGTGAAAAACACCGATCCGTGGACATCAGTTGCCATCCGTTTGAACAGATCAGTACCTGTCCGTGTGGTTCTTGAAATTCAAGGATCCACACAGATGTCCAAAAAATGCAGTGTGAAGGGGGAATCAGTCAGCACAGAATCACTGTTCAAACCAAGTAAAGGGGCTCGGTGCATCATGGTGAAGTCAAACATTTAACTGCACCTTCCCAATTGTTTTGCATTTATCTCCTCCCTTCTCTGGCTCTAGAAAGTCAAAGCTGTCAATGAAACAAGAGGGGAGGATGGAGATAGGGGGAAAACAAGCAGGTGGCAAGGTGGAGATAAATGTTTGGCAGAGATTGCACCGAGCGCCTGGACATGGTTTGAACATTCAATTCTCTGTTGATAGAATCCCTTTAATACAATTTTTTGTGTGGCCTTATGAGAAAACAGTTTTAGCGTTTGTTTAAACTGCTTTACAGCGTTCACCATACACCTTGGTTTTACATAGCTTGGGTCATTTCGGACGTGGCGATGACCTATTTTTATAAACCTTACTGAACATATTTTTACTCTACCACCGCATGTGACTTAAATATTTTACACTTTGATCACTGGTCTGGTGCCATTAGACCTGTCAGCTTTGGCTCAAGCCTCAGACAAGCGTGTTAAAAATTGGCAAAAGTTTAATCCAGAAAATTGACAATTATTATCTGAAATTCACCTGAGTTCCATGCATGTCCATTTTTGTTTAATGTAAACAGTGGAAAACTGGGCACTAGTCACAATACTCAGGGCTTGTAACAAAGTCTCTGCAGCTGTCAGCAGTGGACATGAATGGTGTTGCTCAGCTCATAGAAACCGTTGCATGCATAATCGATGAAAGAAGGAGCAGCACTCACCAAAGCTTGAATGCAGTGCTGGAAATTCTTTCCGGTAAAAGTGGGGTTACATCTGTGCAGGGAAGGGAGTGAGGTAGGGTCGGACGACGGTCACACCGTTTCGCACAGTTAGTGCTTCCACGGGTCCTGTGCCCCATGGAAGCACTAATTGTGTGAAACTGTGTGACAGTTGTCCGACCCTGCCTCATTCCCTTAGCTGCACAGATGTAACCCCACTTTTACTGGAATAAATTGCCAGCACTGCATTCAAGCTTTGGTGAGTGCTGCTCCTTCTTTCATCGATTATGCATTTTTTATGCCCGTATGACATCCATAGGCGATCCTTTTTCCTACAACTACATTAAAAATGTAGGTCTTTAGTAGAAATACAGCCATAAAAATTGGATGCCACCATGATTGTCTACACGGAATTGAATTTTTTCTTTCTTTTTTAACGCAGCTGAAGACTTGAATGGGTGAATCTTATTAAAGAATTTGAAGAAAAAAAAGCAGTGCATGCATCCATAATAGATGGTTATATCACTAAATATATTATCAAATTTACAGCTATTTAGCTTGTAAACAAGATGGTTAAGGGTGACCTAAACCTACGCACAAAAATATATATATAAATATGACAGTACAGAGATCAATCAGTAATTATGTTTTATATCTAGGACTGTAACCATGAGGAGGAAAAAATCCTCCACATCTACAGGCAAGAAGGTTTCTACATGATCATACATTATGACATAGGTAGTGTAACTGATGAGCCCAGGGCTAGGGGTACTCAGATACCGGGCCAGAGTTTGATAGATTTAACTGGGGAAATCACGGGTGGTCGGGTTCCTGGTTTCGTGCCCTGGCTGTCATTTGTTAGATGGCAGGGAAAATGTTTACAGGGGTAAAGGATACGTGACGCCACCTGTGGATCCCGGTAATTTGGGTATCGGCGCTGCAGGCCGGCCGTTGAGGTGATGAAGGGTGCAGCTCAGTGTGTCCAGCATCCCACAGATGGAGCTTTTACCTCAGGGCAGCGGTGATTAAGGATGATGAGGGGATGAGGGAAGAAGTGGTTGTTCTTACCCCTCCGGTGAGATGATGATGATGCTGAGGCCCTCCGGGCGCCGGTGGGAAGAAAGACAGAGACCGATTCAACTTCGACTCCATTTTACTGGTACCGGCAGATGTTATTGGGAAACACGGTACAGTCTGGTTTAACGGGTAGTAGTTGTCGATTCAGGGTACCCCTATGGAGTCTCCAGATGTTCCTTTCTTTAAGTCTTTCAGGGTCTAATCTGTCCTTCTCACTATTTAACCACCCTTGCAGAGCTCTCCCGCCAGACCCCTGGTCTCCTACGATGAAGCATGGGTGTTCATTTACCGTTACAAACGGGAGCAACCCACAGCAAAATCCTCCCACCACCGAAATCTGGGCCGATGCTTCTGTAATCTTGAACCTATTTCTGGGCTTGAGGGGCAAGGTACCTTCTTGTGGCGCCTACGGCTACCCGGTGATTAAGGGCCCGCGGCTCGTTGGTTTAGGCCAGGGATAAACCGCTGACAACCTCGGCTTCACGTGTTGCCAGTGTTCCCCAGGCTAAACCAGCTGGCTCCAACCACTGCTGGTCTGTCTCCTTCTTTCTTGGGACCCTCTCCTGGAGATGGGGATCCCTCCTGTCAGGGGGCTGTCAGGCGCATCCTCACTGACTGCCTTCCCAGCACTAACTGAACTGTCACTCACATCTCTTGCACTAACCTAGGTTCCACCCCCTTTTGGACCTACTGAATAATCAGTCCCTTTATACTAAGGTGGGCTAGTCCGGTGGGTGTGTGTCTGTAAATGGAGACTCCATAAGTTAACCCTAAACCCATAACTACAGAGATACTACATACATTGTCAAAGTGTAATACCTCCCTGTGGCGCGTAGCCAGAGGGGCACCACACAACACTGGTTTCACACTGCAGTTTTTTTCCTGATCAGGTTCGATCAGGTTTGTGTGCCAAAACCAGGAGTGTCTCCAAAACCCAGAACAGGGGTCAATATTTCAATTATAGTTTTTCTCTGCAAGTTCCTCTCCTGGTTTTGGCACACAAACCTGATTGAACCTGATCAGGGAAAAAACTGTGGTGTGAAACCAGCCTAAGAAACTGCCAGAAGAAGATGTCATCACTCACTTTTTCAAAGATTTTACAAGAGATCTGCATGCCATTCTTGAAAAATATAATATTACAAGTTATGAGTTGGGTAAATTGTTGGAGATGGGAACTTGATCTAGTGATTTATTGGGACTACAAATTTTGAGTCAAGAAGGATAAAAACTGAACAAAAAGACAACAATACCCAATAACAATAAATTTTTTTAGTGTTTCCCACAAATGGATGAAACAGCACATCACAGTCACAGAACAGGCACTAGATTAATTATACAGCTGTCACTCCTCATTAATGACTGGGATCGTAAAAAGCGTGTATCCTGGCAATGTCACAATTTTTTTTTTAATTCAACCACCAGAAAGAGCCAATAAAAAAAAAAAAAAAGTGAATCAAAGTATAGACAATAAGGGTATGTGCACATTGGAAGTTTTGTGGGCTGTTTTTTAGCGTTTTCCGCCGACGTTTTCCGCTGAGTTTTATGTTAATTTATGTTAATCCTAACCACCGGTTGGATTAACATGCTAGTCAATGGATTTCAGAAAACGCTGTGTACATTAGAACGTTTTTTTTTTTCTCCTTTCCACTTTCTTCACCGGTTTTCCACCGGTTTTCAAAGATAGAGCTTGTGACTTCTTTTGAGCGTTTTTCCAGCGGTTCTAGCTTACAAGTGCACAAAAAACAGTCTTAAAAACGCCAAGAAAAACTGCCAGAAAACCGCCGACAAAACGCTGTATAAACGCTATAAAACCGCTCAAAAAACGGTCAAAAAACGCTAAAAAAACGATGGACACTGCTGAGGTCAGGAATCTCAGTTTCTGAAATTCTACACCGGTTTTCTGACGGTCTGCAATGATGCAGAACCGTCCAATGTGCACATACCCTTACACATCTTCCTGTATAAAACTAGCGCTGACATGGCTGGAGACATGAGAAAAGACTGAACCAATGTATTCAGAAATTTGGTCTAGTCAAAATATTGAATAAAATTATAAACTGGACAACACTCTAGTGCCGTAGATACTGACCTATCTCACAATCACTGGCCACAGCAGAACATGTCTAACGCCAATGACTGTCTGCAGAGGCACAGTGAGGTTGAGGTGGGAACATGATCACTGCAGCAGATCAGAGGAAACTAAGAAAGAAACAGAGAAAAAGAAAAAAAAAAAAAAAAGAGTATATGGTAAAGATGAGAAATAGAAATGGAGTGGGTGTAATATGCATTTAAGGGCCCTTTCACATCTGCGTTTTTCGTAATTCGCGGCAGATGCGGTGAAAAAACCGCATCTGCCGCGTTTGCCGCATAACGGTTCCACTTGCGGCACGGTTGCGGTTTTTTCCATAGGAAGTATAGGGGGACTTGCGGCAGATGCGGCAAGTGCGGTATTGCACTTGCGGCAGGTGCGGCAGAGAAAAAAACCGCAGTAAGCCGCGGTTTTTTTCTCTGCCGCACCTGCCGCAAGTGCAATACCGCACTTGCCGCATCTGCCGCAAGTCCCCCTATACTTCCTATGGAAAAAACCGCAACCGTGCCGCAAGTGGAACCGTTATGCGGCAAACGCGGCAGATGCGGTTTTTTCACCGCATCTGCCGCGAATTACGAAAAACGCAGATGTGAAAGCACCCTAAGAGAGCAAGTCAAAATTAATAAAACTCTTTTCAAAAACCAATAAAGCAGTCAGTCCGGTTTGATGCTATATACAGCTTCCTAGTAGAGCAAGACTAAGCATGTATATACATGCCCAAGTATATTAAATCTTGGAATAAACCAGTTGCATCTTTGTAAAGCTTAAAGGCCACTTCAAACGCTACGATATCGCTTAACGATATTATTGAAACATCACGGATTTGTGATCGTTCAAACGACATCGTTTGTGCATCGTTGCGTGTAAACGAACGATCTTGAAACGAGAAATCATTGGATCGTTCATGAAAATTTTGAGATCCTGACCTAAAATCTATCGTTCGTCGTCCAATTAATGTTCTGGGAAGCAGCAACATCGTTCAGTGTGACACCTTTTTGAACGATGTCGTTCACAATTCTCCTATTCCTGACACTTTGTAACATCGTTCACTAGTTCTTCTCCAAGTAGCTGGCGCGTTGCCAAATTTCACATAGTTAACGATATCCTTGTGTGTGACAACGCACTAACGAAGTCAAAGGGATCGCGGTCACTGACATAGCTAACGATATCGTTCAATGATATTGTGGGGTGTGAAGTGGCCTTAAAACTTTTAATTGCTTTTAGCCTATACATTTTTTGTATCATATGATTAAAGGCCACGTTACACACACAGATATCTGTTCAGATATTGGTCACAGATCTCTGGTTGCAGTGAAGTCATGGACACATTGTTCCATTTTGTGGCTGTGTACAAAATGTAACAATGTGTCCATGATTTCACTGCAACCAGAGATCTGTGACCAATCTCTGAACAGATATCTGTGTGTGTAACGTGGCCTTAACATACTTCTGTGTGTGAACAGGACGTATTCGTATAAGGAGATGGCCATACATATAAGGTGTACAACGAAATTATATATGCCCCGTACAATTAAAAAGAACAACTATAGGTTAACGAACCAGGTCTGTGAAAAAAATCCTTATATGACGAAATGTGTCAATTAAAAACAAACAAGGGAAATGTATTTACACTGCATTGACCTATTAGTGAAATAAATCGGCATCGGAGGAGATGGAAGAATTAATTACAGGGGATTTTATTTACACTGCAATCCATGGTCCACCTTTGGGGACACGTTTGTTTTTACTTAAAGGGAAATGGTCAGGTCATTTATGCCGCCAAACATATCACTACCTGTCCCTGCAGCTTCCTCTAATACATCCATAATCATCCATGTCTGAGCTAGTATAACGGTTGTAAAAACGTTATTTATAACCTACATTTTGATCCGTTGTGTAGAACTGTGGGCGATCTCTCAGGCTCCATGTCTCTTTTCACTCCATGGTATCACACCCCGGTGGCAGTGAAAATTAATTCAGAAGTGCAGTCCCGAGTTTCAAATCTATGGGCTTCCTTCCTGGTATGACATGCTGCTGTGCGTCATTTCCCTTCCTGTGCAGTGTGGGGGGATTATCAGGTGTACTTGCCAGCTTTGGAATGCACACTGCGTTTGCTCCAGAACCACCGAGTACAGCCAATACACCCCCACACTGCACAGGACCAGAAATGATGCGCTGCAGCGTCATATCAGGAAGAAGCTGTCCACAGATTTGACAGTGCTTCTGAACTGCATTATCATGTCCACTGGGGTGTGATACCACAGAGCGAGGAGAGACATGGAGGCTGACAGACCGCCCACATGTCACCCACAGGTCTACATAATAGAGCAAAATGCAAGTTATAAACAACATTTTTACAACCATTATACTTCACATTTAGCTCAGACATGGATGATTAGGGATGTAGTAGGAAACTGCAGGGACAGGTAGTGATAGGTTTATGGACCTAAATGACCTGAAAGGTTCCCTTTAAATGAATGTATTTGGGGCTAAAAAAACAAAACAATGCAAATGTGTCCAATTAAAAATGTTGCACTGTTTGTATTGTACAAGTTCTTTGTCTCCCTGCACATTCTATTTCATGTGATCTGTGATTATAAAGAGTCGAGAGCTCAGAAAGAGAGTTACATTTTCCCTAAGAGTGGGCTGACTGTTTTCAGTTAATTTTCATTTTCAGTTAAGTCACTACGCAGCCAGAAATTAATAATGCAACAGTGCGGCTAATGGAACCCAATTACAAAAAAGACTTTTAGCCTAAATTACATTAATTTATCCTAAGGAAAATAATTAGAAACACCCCTTTAAAAGAATAATTGAAATAGATATAAGCAGGTGGGTGAAAGAGCTGTGAAGTAAAGCATTGAGGTGCGGACTCTGAAGGCCACATCACACGCTTCAATCACGATATCGTCTGAGAAGTAACGTGATTGAGATCACATGAACAGTTCTGCGATATCGCTTGTGCGGTGTCACAAGCAAAGATGTCGTTTACGATCTTCAATTTGGCAACGCGCCAGTGATCGTTGGCAGTACTCTGCGATCAAGAGCAGCCAGTGTCAGAAATAGGTGAAATCGTCAATAAGATCGTAACATAGGTGTCACACAGCACGATGCAGCAGATCGTACGGTCGGAAATCGGCAAATTCCTGAACATGTTCAGAAATCTTCGATGAGCGATGCGACGCATTATCATCGTCGTATGTAGGAATCACACACTACGATATCGTTTGGACATCGTAGCCACGCCTCAAAAAACGGGTCGTATCTGTGATATCGTTCGCGATATCGCGACTTGTGACGGTACCTTGAGCACAGCTGAGAATTTTATACAAACAGGAGTAAGATATTAGCGCAAACTCAAGTGGAAAATCTAGCCGACACAACCTCTTATTGCAGCAAGCACATCTACGCCAAGCTGCAGCTAGCGCCTCTATAACAGATTGCTGGGAACACGTTGCCTTAAAGATGTGCAAATCCAAACGTATGTCTAATAACTGTATATTAAAACCTGAACACACAATCCCATTTTTACTTACAATCACACTGTACCTGGATAAACAGTATTTATGACCCTTTTTCCTCTACTAATACCCGATAGGGATTATCCCATTTGAAATACAGCCAATATAGTTTATAATGGGATTTGCAGAATAATTAGAAAAACATTTCAGATTTCTTGTAATGCCATTGAAAAAGTGTAAGTCATTTTCTGCAGTTTTAGACTACATATGGAACTTACACTTGTTGTAGGAATAGGGGATCCTCCAAACTTCACCCCGCCTGGCGAGGTAGTTGCCATTTGGAGCATATGCTATAATTGTCAGGGATGGGACTAATTCCTGATAGATCTGTTGGTGAATAATTTTTAATGAAGTCTGGAGGATCTATTTGCGTTCTATGGGGTGTTTTCTATAGTCAATGTGTCGTGTGTATTTCTCATATGAAAAAAGTAAAATTCTAAGCATTTCCCAACAATTACTTTGTGAAAAAAAGATAATATTCTATCACAGAAAAAATACTCTTATTAAAAATGAAATCTTTATTGATAGATTTTAAAATACCCCACCCCATAACAAAGAGATCTGATTAGATCAATGCAAAATAAACAAAATAAACACTAGTAGATTCAAAAAAGTCCCAATAAAGTGCATAGCGTAGTCCCAGGAATAAGGGAAAGCCAATACGTTTGCAGATGGGGCACAACCTATAGTAAATACGAGGTGAAGGTGGTATAGAAGCGAGACCTACCCTAATGAGGTTCTAAAAGGAAACTGTATTTCTGCCTAACCACGGACGTTGGCACCCTAATAATGATGAGGTGCTCCAGCTAAACAGTGTCTCACTTAAAACAATCCCTACAATAAGCCTTACCAATCTGTCTGCTGTACTTTAGAATATATTCAATTTATGAAATAAGCTTAAAGCACAGAATAAGAATGTAAATGAGATAAAAGACAAAGAACACTGATCAAAGCTAGAGAGCACCTTCAGATGCCTGAAAATTATTGATCTTAATCTGTCAATCTTTCCATGATTAAGACTCTGTAGGAGTCGAAAGACATGGGATTGCCTCCCTGCTATGGGGTATCCATTGCTTGCACTGTGAAATTTTAACATGAAAGAATAGAGTATGTTATTATAGTTACCTTCTCTAATGGATTCGCTGGAGGATTTCTTCTGTGCTTGGATATTTACAGTCAAGAAAGGGCGGCTCCATGCGGAGGTTCTGGATCCTGCTCTCCGGGGAAGCTGGAAAGGTGAGCTGAACTTTTTGTTGTATATTAATCTGGCACCTGGTGCCAATTTTCTTAATCATGTAACAAAGCCTAGTTACCTGGCACCCTAACTTTCCAGTTTCACTCACTTTGCAAAAATGGTGTGCCGTTCCAAAGTAAATGAAACCCTACAACAGCAGGTTGTTCAGATGAAGGACAAAAAAACAAAACAAAAAAAAAAAAAAAAGAGGACAAAAATCACACCAAACCAGTGTGACGTATCGCCGCAGATGTGCTTTAAGGCGGCCGTCACACGGAACGATTTCTTGCCCGATATCGTATAAGCGATCTCCTTTTTGATCGCTTAAGCGATATCGGGCAAGAAATCGTTGCATGTAATCAAGCGATTTACGATGTGAAATCGCTTGATCGTGACATCGCTGATCTGAGCTCCGGAGCTCAGATCTAGCGATGAACGATTTCAGGATATGCTTCATCGAGGTGTATAACACCACGATGAACGATCTCCCAGCGGCAGAGCCTATGCTGGGAGATGGTAACTATGGTACACGTCGGGTAACTAAGCGATGCGAGGCGCCTAGTAACCCGATGTGTACCATAGTTACCAGCGAGATCGCGGCTCCACATCGCTGGTGAGTCTGTCTGTGTGACATCTCACCAGCGATGTGAGCGATATTGTAAGCGATTGCGCGTGCACGTGATCGCTTACAATATCGCTAGCGATATCTGTGTGTGTGACGGCCGCTTAAGTCATTCAAAGCAAAGGCTTGTACTCTTCCTATTAATTGATGACTGTTGTAACCTTCACAAAATTTAGTTTTAATCTTCCTCTGTGCTACAGTCATTGCTGTTCTCTAATTATGATCATCACATTTTGTCTAAAATTAAGGTTTTAGGTTGATAAACTTTGGTTATTTTGGAAACCACTGTTCTAGTGGCATGGTGTACCCCTTACACAAAAGCCTTCAAATGTTTATCAATGTAGATTACATTCTGTCTAAAAAAATCAAGTGATCATAAATTATTCCCTAAGTTTGATCACCAGTGTAGATAGAGATATATATATATTACAGACACGCACATTACAAATATAAATATTATACACACACACACACACACACATATATACATACATACATAGGCGTGTGTATATATAAAACTAGCTGTAGCACCCAGTGTTGCCTGGTGCCCAAGATAGAAACTACCGTATATACTCGCGTATAAGCCGAGTTTTTCAGCCCAAAAATTGGGCTGAAAAGTTACCCCCTCGGCTTATACGCGAGTCACTATACGGGCGCCCCCCCCCCCCCAGAGGTATACAGGCCCCCCCCGTGCTCCTTAAACCTGTAAAGGAAGATGATTATACTTATCGCTGTCCGGCTGCCGTCCCCGCTCTCCATCGCGCTCCTCCATCTGCATCGCGCTCCTCCATCTTCCGGCTTCCTGTCGGCACCGACAATGACGTCATTGTCGGCGCAGAACACAGGAAGTCGGAAGCCGGAAGATGGAGGAGCGCGATGCAGATGGAGGAGCGCGATGGAGAGCGGGGACGGCAGCCGGACAGCGATAAGTATAATCATCTTCCTTTACAGGTTTAAGGAGCACGGGGGCCTGTATACCTCTGGGGGGGGGGCTGTATACCTCGGGCTGCTGCTGCATATAACATGGGGCTGCTGTATAACATGGGGCTGCTGTATATAAAATGGGGCTGCTGCTGTATAACATGGGGCTGCTGCTGTATAACATGGGGCTGCTGCTGTATAACATGGGGCTGCTGCTGTATAACATGGGGCTGCTGCTGTATAACATGGGGCTGCTGCTGTATAACATGGGGCTGCTGTATATAAAATGGGGCTGCTGCTGTATATAAAATGGGGCTGCTGCTGTATAACATGGGGCTGCTGCTGTATAACATGGGGCTGCTGCTGTATATAAAATGGGGCTGCTGCTGTATATAAAATGGGGCTGCTGCTGTATAACATGGGGCTGCTGCTGTATAACATGGGGCTGCTGCTGTATAACATGGGGCTGCTGCTGTATATAAAATGGGGCTGCTGCTGTATATAAAATGGGGCTGCTGCTGTATATAAAATGGGGCTGCTGCTGTATATAAAATGGGGCTGCTGCTGTATATAAAATGGGGCTGCTGCTGTATATAACATGGGGCTGCTGCTGTGTATAACATGGGGCTGCTGCTGTGTATAACATGGGGCTGCTGCTGTGTATAACATGGGGCTGCTGTATATAACATGGGACTGCTGCTGTGTATAACATGGGGCTGCTGCTGTGTATACCATGGGGCTGATGCTGCTGTGTATACCATGGGGCTGCTGCTGTATATACCCTGGGGCTGCTGCTGTATATACCCTGGGGCTGCTGCTGTTTATACCACTGAGGCTGCTGCTGTATATACCTCTGGGGCTGCTGTATACTACCACTGGGGCTGCTGTATATACCTCTGGGGCTGCTGTATACTAACTACTGGGGCTGCTGCTGTATATACCACTGGGGCTGCTGCTGTATACCTCAGGGGCTGCTGTATACCACACTGCTGAGGGCTGTATACCTGTGCTGGGGTCCACCCTCGGCTTATACACGAGTCAATAGTTTTTCCCAGATTTTGGGGGCCAAAGTAGGGGGGTCGGCTTATACACGGGTCGGCTTATACACGAGTATATACGGTAACTGTTCTTAGCTATAATAAAATAGAATGGCTTAACAAAAAAATTATTTGCACTGTATACTGAGAGCTGTGTTTGGCTGTGTGCGGCCTCCGGCTGTATACTGAGAGCTGTGTTTGGCTATGGGCGGCCTCCGGCTGCATACTGGGGGCAGCGCGCGGCCTCCGGCTGCATACTGGGGGCAGCGCGCGGCCTCCGGCTGCATACTGGGGGCAGCGCGCGGCCTCCGGCTGCATACTGGGGCAGCGCGCGGCCTGCTCGGCTGCATACTGGGGGCAGCGCGCGGCCTCCGGCTGCATACTGGGGGCAGCGCGCGGCCTCCGGCTGCATACTGGGGGCAGCGCGCGGCCTCCGGCTGCATACTGGGGGCAGCGCGCGGCCTCCGGCTGCATACTGGGGGCAGCGCGCGGCCTCCGGCTGCATACTGGGGGCAGCGCGCGGCCTCCGGCTGCATACTGGGGGCAGCGCGCGGCCTCCGGCTGCATACTGGGGGCAGCGCGCGGCCTCCGGCTGCATACTGGGGGCAGCGCGCGGCCTCCGGCTGCATACTGGGGGCAGCGGCGCGGCCTCCGGCTGCATACTGGGGGCAGCGCGCGGCCTCCGGCTGCATACTGGGGGCAGCGCGCGGCCTCCGGCTGCATACTGGGGGCAGCGCGCGGCCTCCTGTTGTATACAAGGGGCTGTGTCCGGCCTCATGTTGTATACAAGGGGCTGTGTCCGGCCTCATGTTGTATACAAGGGGCTGTGTCCAGCCTCCTGGTGTATACAAGGGGCTGTGTGCGGCCTCCTGGTGTATACAAGGGGCTGTGTGCGGCCTCCTGGTGTATACAAGGGGCTGTGTGCGGCCTCCTGGTGTATACAAGGGGCTGTGTGCGGCCTCCTGCTGTATACAAGGGGATGTGTGCGGCCTCTTGCTGTATACAGCAATAGGGTCTTACCTAGGGAGAGGAAGGATTAGCAGGGAAGCGATATAGTGCTCACCTTGTATCGTTGTGACACCATCAAATGAAAGCGTTAGAGGCAGCTACCCAGAAACCACATGCTCCAAGGCAAGTCAATTATGCAGGATCTCAGGAAAATTTTTCCTAATGAAGAAGTGGGGTTACGCTTCAAAACGTGTAGAATAAACCACCATATTCTACAACAATCACTTTGAATTGGATTATTTGGCAGCAGTGCTGATTTGATACCATTTTTTCCTGAAATACCATGACCTATCACATGATCTTTCAAAGGATGATCATGTGACATGTCACATAATACTTGGGGTTGGGGGGTCCTCAACTTCTAAACAACCAGGGGCCCTGGCTACTCTTAGGGTACCGTTACACGTCGCAACATTCCATGCAATTTTGCAATTTGCTGGTTGCAGTGAAATCATGGACACATTGTTCCACTTGTATACAGCAACAAAATAGAACAATGTGTCCATGATTTCACTGCAACCAGCAAATTGCAAGTGAAATTGCATGCAATGTTGCAATGGGTAACAGTACCCTTAATCCGCCTCTGGTCCTCACTGAGATCAGTTTTTTTATTTGCTAATATCTCCAGGGGATTTGAAAGGATACTGGTTGTTAAAAGAATAGCAAAAAAGTGCATTGATGGCTTTGGTGTTTGTGTGGCTGCTTCTTTACCGAGTGTCATGTCGCAGTGTGAACCATTTTCCAGATGTCCTTGTCTTCGGCAAGTTTCCCTGAATGTTTCACAGACATGCATGAACTGTGGTATACTATGAATATCCTTTGTTGCCTATAGCAACCAATCAGAAGCTGAGCTTTGATTATTAGCTATAGGCCAATTCATAAACATCTAGGACAACTGTCAAAACAGCCAATGCAGGATCTATTAGCTCACACACAAACAGTAAATAGGCCTTTCTTTAGGTGAATGATTGTAAAGTGCGGGGTTAAAATTTCCCCTCAAAACAAAGGAAAGGTGGCTATTAAAAATGTTGTGATTGTAGATGTGACGGTGCAGATTCCTTTAATGGACATGCATACACACATACATACACTCAATGATATTGCCTTGGCCGTCAACTTGAATTTTACCCTCTGAGGAACTCTTCCACCCATAAGAGGGGTAAAAGGTTGAAAGGAAAATCAATAGCAGTTAGTGTAATTAGTGAATAGTAGGGAATTTTTATTGCAACCATGTTAGAAATTAGTTTAGATAACGTTAATAAATAGATGGGGGTTTGGTTAAAAATTTGTTTAGCCTTTGGACCACTCCCGACCCCATTAATGAATTTCTAACTTCCAGATGTCACAAGTGAGGGTAGCTCTATAAGGTCACTCATATGAATTAAATCAGTGGCAATGCAATACATGGTTACATTGAGTCAAAGATGCTTTGAAAATAGTGTCTTAAGGGCCCGTTACACATTACAATAAGATAAGATAAGATGAACTTTATTGATCCCGGAGGAAATTACAGTATTACAGCAGCAGAACAAAGATCAAGAACATTTTACACTTTACAAAATAAGTCTATATGGACAGCAGATGTGGGTAGACTGGTACATGTACCTCACCTATTTCCCCCATACACATAGAACTTCACATAGTCTTGGGATGCTTTACACTTATACATTTGTTAAACATCCCCACAGCTGTCGGAACAAACGATTTTCTGTATCTTTCCTTTTTACACCTTAGTTGGATTAGACGCTTGCTGAATGTGCTCTTCTGCTTTGCAAACAGTTCAGAGAGCGGGTGTGTATTGTTGCTCATTATAGCCTTGCATTTCTTATTAATTCTATCCTCTAATACCTCCTCGAAAGTCCTAAGTTGTAGACCCACCGCCGCACCAGCCTTCTTGATAAGTTTATTCAGCTTATTAGCGTCAGCTGTGCGCACACTACTACCCCAGCATATTATTGCAGCAAAGATTGCACTCGCCACAATAGATTGGTAGAACATTTCAAGCATTTTGCTACACACATTAAACGACCTTAACTTCCTTAGGAAGTAAAGTCTACTCATCCCTTTCTTGCAAACCTTCTCCATATGGCACCTCCAATCAAGCTTGCTGTCCAGGTGAACCCCCAAATATTTGAAATTCTCCACCATCTCCACATCCTGACCATCAATAGTGATAGGTAAGCAATCCTTCCTGCACCTTCCATAACTCAATATCGTTAGCGATATTGTTTGTACGTCACGCCTTTTTTGTGGAGCAACAACGTCGTTGCGTGTGACAAGTAGATACCATCAACGATAAGTTGGCTGATCATTCATCGGAGGTTTGTGATCAGGACCTTAAACCAAGCGATGATCGTCCGCCCAACCTGCAGCATTGGTGTGTGTGACACCTTTATAACGATGTCGTTAACAACTTCGCCTATTCAGAACTGGAGGACGTAGGCGATCAAACGACTGCAAGTATCGTTCGCTTGTCGCGGAATCGTTGCTGCATCGTTCTCGATATCAGTATGTGTGACACCTCACTAGCGATCATTGAACGTCGTTCCAGCGATGTAGGTCAAGTTGGATCGTTGGTCGGTTCGCCGACACATTGAAGCGTGTAACCCGGGCTTTAGGCTAGTTTCACACTGCCGTTTTTCAGCCTCCATGTATATCTGGCCTAAACTAGATGCACTCACATCAGTTTTCAACCCCATTGACTTTCAATGGGGCTGGAGACACTTGCAGGTGCATCCAGTTCTGTACAGTTCACCCTGGATCTGGATGGATGCAGGTGTCCACAGATTTTTTTGCGGAGACAAAATCTGCATCTTGTAGCAATTTGCCTCTGTACAAAAAACTGGTAATCCCTGGATCCGGGGCACCATGGGTAAAATCTGAATGTGGGTCTCTGCGACACGGATTCATCCAGATTTCTGGTCCGTATGCCATAAACTGGACATGCACAGAAGCATCCACTGGATTTCTGTCAAATATGCAACCAGATGCTCCCGCACGGGATGTGGGTGCATTCAGTTTTATCCTTGCTGTGGAATTGGGGTGCATGCAGGCTTTTCTTGCATGCCCCCGGATTCCAAAAAACGCTAGTGACAAACCAGCCCAACGTGAGTGAGTCAAAGAGCCAATAAAAAGGGGGAACTCAAAAATCATAGAAGATCCTCTCAATGAGAAGAATGAGAAGTAGGGGTGTTCCTATCGTCAAAGATCCGGGGCTCCGGCTACAATCTTCTGGACCGTATTCTCGGATCTCCTGTGACCGCCGTATTGAACTGTGTCAGCATCAACAAGAGCTTCATTATCTATGACTATTTGTCTGTTGTAATCTCTGAAGATGAATCCTGGCTGGAAGAGGTTGTAGCGTTGGTCCAGATGAAAAACATAACATCAGCTGTAAGTCACTATACTGTATATATCTGTACTGTATTCTCTGTAATATGGTTGGCTGGATTGGTATCTACCACTGTATGATTACCAAATGATGGCAATATCACTCTTTTTAATAGCACTTTTTTCTTTTCTGTTTTAAGTTTAGTAATGACCTACTGCATTTCAGTCATTGTGTAGTGGTCTGTGTATGGTCATATTATTGGTCTTTGTATAATGGGTTATTTTGTAGCGATAATGGTCATATTATAATATTATGTACTCAATATGTAATGATAATAGTAGTGGATATAGTATACCAGCATTATTTTGGCCTTGTATAGCTGTAATTTTGGTAACATGGGTCATATATAGTGTTTTTTAGCGGTTGCAACACTGGTATACTGTAACTATATACCCTATGTAAAGATTTTTTTTTTTTAATTACGGGGAGGCAAATACTTTGAGGCTGGGGCTCTAGATCTTTTATGAATCTAGCAATGCCCCCAATTGCTTTAAAAAGCAATGATCATTTAGGAATACTACAATGGTGTACTTTATATAAATCCAACATATATTTTCTACATGTAGAGACTTAATTCCTGATGTTTATGTTAACATTACCACCTTGGTAACAGTCTATGTAAAAAAGCAGCATTTATTACCAACAACATCTGAAAGACAACCTATAAAATTTGAGCTGAAATCACATACAAGAACCGCACCTCAAATCATTTGTACATGTGAAAACATGAATCTCTAATATTTTGTGAGAGGCATCTTATGAGAAGTGGCACCCTTCTCATCTTCCACAGGCTGCCTGCAAGGCTTTACAAATTCCCTCAGACTACTGAATATTCTCCATGAACTATATAGCAAAGACAGTAATGGGGACGTCACACACATCAATGTCGCCAGCGATCTCATCGCTGGTGACATTGAAGGCTATAGCTGGTGAGCGGTCACACAGGCAGACTCACCAGCGATCAGTACCAGCGAGATCGCTGGTAACCATGTAAACAAGCAGGTAACTAAGCGCCGTGCGGCGCTTAGTTACCCGCTGTTTACCATGGATACCAGCTCCCAGCGCTTGCTGAGAGGCGCTGGGAGCTGGCTTCTCGCTCCTGGTGCCACACGCAGCGATGCTGTGTGTCCACTGGGCAACCATCAACAGCTATTAGACCATCAACCAACGATTTATCGCTGGTGGATGCGCCCTGTCACACACATCAATATCGCTGCAACATCATGTGCAGCAGCGATATTGCAAGCGATATTGACGTGTGTGACGTCCCCATTAGAGGGTATTCAGCTGCAGTCTCACTTTCTGTGCAACTGCATGCTAGAAGACAGGACGAAAAGTGGCTCAGTCAACATTACCAGCATTATACCAGAAAAGCATGCCCACTGAGCAGGCATCAAGAAAACAAAGTGAAAATGACCCAAAATGCCCCTGCAAAACTCTCTCCCCACTTTGGTTTTGCCATACAGCTGAGACATACGTGTGAACGGCATATTATATTATAACATATTATAACAGAATTTTGCCGAAGGCTTTTGACTTCTAACGTGTGAAGCTAGCCTCAGACAGCTAGTTTCTGACAAGGCTGCATTAAACCCTTTTGTGAGCACTGGAGAGTGCTTTTTACAACTGTTGCTTGGGTGAGTTCTACAAAAGAAATTTGCAGCACTACGCACTATATACGCTCTGGCAAACATCTCAGATGACATGGTCACAACATGCCCAGAATGTGGCAACTGTGACATCTAGAGTGTTTGACAGCTCCTTGATTCTCTTTTCCTCTTGCCTCCACGGTGACTGTAGTTGCAGGTGCTTTTATGGCAATTGGACTATTAAAAAAAAAAAAAAACCAACAAATTCTTAATAAGGACCTGCCTATTAGGTCTGACAGGCTTTGAAATGCTACATATATACAATGACTGAGGCTGGTTTCACACGTACCGAGTGCAGCCAAACGCATGTGCACTGCGTTCCTATGTTTAAAATGGGAACGCATAGTAGCTGCATTCGGTTGCGTTTAGATGCGCATAATTTATGTGCCCTCCTCCGCCCTCCGAACGCACCAAGTTGCATTTTTAGTGCGTTCGTTGGTGATTGTTTTATCAGCAAGCGACCGCAAGCGCACAAAAAAAATGCATGGATCTCAATGGATCCGCAGTGTTCTCCGCATGACAGCGTAGGAGAACGCTGTGGATCATGTTGAACTCTCTCCTGGGAGATCAGTGGCGGCCACTGGGAGATCAGCTGGAGCAGCCACCTCTTCGGTGTCGGCACGGGAGATTTAAACAGCTGTCAGATCAGCTGTTTCTCCCGCACCAACACCGTTGGGAGATCAGCGGTGGCCGGGAGGAGGAGATCTCCGCTGCTGTTCTCCACCTCCCAGCCACTGCCGAGATTGCGGATTGGCTGGCCGGGCACCATACTGATGTGAATGCATACAGAGATTCTCCTCTGCGTTCACATTAGTATGGCAGCGTTTTCACTGCGTTTGTGTCTGCATGCCCTCCGCATGCAAACACAAACACTAGTGTGAAGGCAGAATATAAAGGTAAACAAATGATCAATGCTACAAGTGATGAAATTTGGCAAACATGTCTTTTGTTATTTAACGTTCAAGACACATGATATTAAAGGGTTAAAGCTGTCTGTCATCAAACTATGTAGGGCTCCCTTTAGTAATAAAAAAATCAGAGTATACTCTGGGCTTATTTCATGTTTTTATGTCCATTTACGTCTAAAGCTAAATTTAGAACTCAACTAGTTTGTGGTTAAAGAGCAGTGCATGATGGGAGCTCAGGTGCCAGGTACAGAGTAAAAGCCAAATGTTAGGTGATGTTCCAGCCCACCGTCTGTTTCAAAGCATTAACAGCAGAATAAACAAATCCCACAGCCGTGTAGGAGAGAAGGAAACGGAGCAATGTGTTTAACATGGCAGATTATCCTACAAGATTACCCAGATTTCTTTTTTTTTTTTTCAAATATCTTCTTTATTAAGTTTTTAACACTATTAATAACACATCATATCATTAACATTGGACCCTAACAGGATCCCATAAAATGTGACAACTGTTCACAATGTAAATAGAGAATAATCTGTTATTTCAAAACCACGGCAAACTATAATTTGCAATATAAATGCCATTTGGAGCACCTCATTTTAAACCAACCAGTTAGTGTGAAACAACAGACGTGATAGGGCCACTTTACACACACCAACTTATCTGTCCAACTTCTGACCAATTTACTGGTTGCAGTGAAATCATGGACACATTGTTCCATTGTACACAGCCACAAAATGAACAATGTGTCCATGATTTCACTGCAACCAGTAAGTTGTTCAGAAGTTGGTCACAGATATCTGTGTGTGTAAAGCGGCCCATAGTCAGTAAAGGGTGGAGATTTACTCTCCTAGCCCGTAGCCAGATTTCTTTTTAACTCCATTACTATTTTTTTTAATCCTTGTCCTTCCAAAAGCACTTTTTACTAGACTCTGGATAGTTGTTTTTTTAATTGGGAAGCACACAAAGTATGCATGTATTCCTATGGGAACGCAGTGCCATCCGTAGGCCAAGCAAGCAAACGCTTGCGTTCCCATAGAAACATGCATGGAAGTTCATCTCTCCTCCTCCTCTGATCCTCTTCTCCTCCAGTCTTCTCCTGCTCCTCTCGTCCTCCTCTCCGACGGCTCTTTACTGTGCCTGGACCGGCGGTCAATGCATTACTATGATAATTTTTCTGTGAACGCAAGCAAACAATCAGCACTGTGGTCACATCAAAACGTCTGTGTTCGGCGCTGTGGCTGCATATGCAATCCATACGCTGCGGCGCCGAATGCCAATGTGAAACGGCCTTACTGAGGGTAAACATGAGTTTCACACTTGCATTTTGATCTCCATTGTTCAGCTCCATTATAGGAACAATAAAATAGAAATAAAAAGAAAGGTAATATTGACCGCGCTACCATTTATGACAAAGAAATTCTTCATGGATTGTGATTTTTATTCATTTTTTATGCATTTCTGGGCTCTCTGGCCCTTTCATCAGGAAAAAAAAAAATCACAGATGTACATGTATATTTTTTTCCTCATGAAGGGGCCAGAGAGCCCAGAAACGTGTAGAAGATAAAAATCACAATCCATCAAGAATTTATGATTGTCATATTTGTTAGCACGGTCAATATTTACCTATTTTTTTTAAATTATTTCTATTTTATTGACACAAATTTTATTGGGAAGACTGCAGCAACCTTCTAATATGCTTTTGTAGTGGTTGTGGTCTTACACAACCCTGCCAGGTGAGTGTGTACCTTTTGAACACTTCCAGTTGTTATACTGGTAACACCCTAGATTGCGCCTTTTCCATTCCAGCTTTTCTTCCATTATAGGAACAGAAAGACTAAACTCATGCAATAAACAGGACAAACAACGTTTCAGACATCGAGACTGACAGAGAAAGAAATGTAGTTCTTACAACATCTCATCCACATGAATAGAGTGGAGTACAAATGTGTGTCTTCACTCTGTGCAGACATGTTCCTGGGATTCACATCTCTACTCACAAGATTGCTTGAAGTCTATGACTATGGCGGCCGTCACACGCATCAATATCATGCACGATATCGCTTAAGCGATCTGCGTTTTGATCGCTTAAGCGATATCGTTTGTGCATCGCTGCGTGATCAGTGATTTACATTGTAAAATCGCTTGATTGTTTGATCGCAGATTTGTGAGCCGGAGCTCAAATCAAGCGATAATGCTTGACAATCTGCCTCATCGTGGTGTGTGACACCACGATGATACCATCTCCCAGCGGCAGAGCCTATGCTGGGAGATGGTATCTATGGTAAACGTCGGGTTACTAAGCGTGGCGCCTAGTAACCCGATGTGTACCATAGTTACCAGCGATCTCGCTGCTCCACATCGTTGGTGAGTCTACCTGTGTGACAGCTCACCAGCGATGTGAGCGATATTGTTAGCGATCACGCGTGCACGTGATCGCTAACAATATCGCAAGCCATATTGAACCGTGTGACGGCCGGCTATGGTGGATCAAATGCTATACTCCTAATGTTTCTCATCTGAACAACAAGGCTGGTTTTACACTTGTGTTCAGGCTAGAAACGCATCTGACCGCGTCTGGGTTTGTTTGTGCACCAGTATGCAACTGCAGCTGTATAATGCCTGATCCAAGTGTCAGATCAGGCAGAAAACCGCTGTGGTTGCATAAGTGTTGCATCCATTTTTCTGCATGATCCGTCAGAAAGTTGCAACTTTACATAGGACATGCCTAATTGGAGCGTGTTGGGAGGGGCTCTGGGCATGCTTAGTGTGACAGCCAGATCAAGCCTGGACGGACCCTCCCATGGCCGGCTCAGGCCCCATAGAAGCTCATTGTAATTTTGACCGCAGTGCTCTGCATCTGGTGACATAAGGCTTTTTATTGAGCCGCAAAATGACAACTTTGCGCACCTGGGGAGGAGGTAAAAAGGACACATTTGTAAGGCTCCAGCGGACACCTTATTCCACCGCCATGGGCCTCCGTCCCCATTCTGAGTCTATGGAGACAGGCCTTTTCAGGTATCATCAGGTTTGGCCAAACGTTTTGAGACCAATACAAATTTTGACTTTTACAAAGGTTGCCGTTTCAGTGTTTTTAGAGTTTCCTTAGTATTGCACAGGTGATAATTGAATCACCTGCACTGGGGATGATTCCAATTTCTAAGGAAATCCTGAAAACCTGCACTGTTGGTGTGCCTTGAGGACTGGAGTTGG
Source organism: Allobates femoralis (assembly GCA_033576535.1). Taxonomy (NCBI): domain Eukaryota; kingdom Metazoa; phylum Chordata; class Amphibia; order Anura; family Aromobatidae; genus Allobates; species Allobates femoralis. The sequence continues at coordinate 426,844,977 of JARQOC010000002.1, read as the reverse complement.
GAACCTCTGGTTTAGATATTTCTATGTTACTGAAGTAAAATAATTTCATATGTTTTTACACCTTTAACAAATTTATCAAGTTTATGTAAAGACTCAAGATTTACAGTTTTGTCCCTTATTTTTTAAAGGTACCATCACACGCTGCAATATCGCCTGGTGATCTGAAAGGCGATGTGTCGCCCCGGCAAAATCGCCGTGAAATTGCCTCACAGTGGCGGCGTGCGATTGAGTGGTTTTTCGGCAATAAATCGCCCTTCACCCCGTTGCCAGATTGCTGAATAGTGCTCAGTAATCAGGAGAGGAGATATCGCCAAGGCGATTTTTTCATGTTGTGGCGTGTGACAGGGCGATAGTGATGGAAAGAGCAATTTCTGTGATTTCCCGTAGGCGTGCCTCAGCATGCTGAAGTCCGCACCCGTATGAGATGATTGGTGTGGGCTACTGTGTTCCCATTGGCTGTCAGTTGACAGCGCACCATATTTGAAGAGCTGTCCGTTCTGCACCACACACATCTTCTGCTACACAACTGTCTGCAAACTCAGTGCAATTACGCGCGCCATTGAATAGCGCAAGCTATGTTGTCCGTGTGTATTAAGTTGCGAAGTGAGTAGAGTATAGTACCACCCGACAGCTCAGATGTTGGGCTACACATCGTAGATGTGTGCCATAGGCCAGTGTGTGTGTTGCAGGAGCCACAATTGATGACACGAGCATGTATTTGTGAAAACTCTGATAGACAATTGCGTCATATATTAGCCAGCCTTCCAAAGCAGGTTGACCAATCGTAACGCAGTTGAGTTGTCCAATGAATGAATGTGTATGGGGCGCGGTGTAAACCACTGTAGCACGCCTATCCCCTTGCCGCGCTAAACATGTACGCCCACATTGTCTTTGCAATTGCGGCATGTGACGCGGCGATGGAATGAGGCAAGATTGCTTCCGCTGTAGGTGAGGCGATTTCTGGAGCGACACATCGCCTTAGCTTCAGGGCGGTATTGCGGCGTGTGACTCTGCCATCGGCGATCTGAGGCGGGCACGAAAAACGTGAGCATGCACGTCATATCGCCACACATCGCCTGGCGAGATTGCGGCGTGTGACTGTACCTTTAAACTTATACAATTTGCCCTGACATCCTGGGTATCCATCTCTGCTTCTGGGCTAAATCCTAACTGATGCCAACCCATTCTTGATGAGAGCTTGGAGTTTACACAATATTTTTGTCTTTGTCCACCCACTTTTTGAAGATTTCCAAAGGGTAATCAATAGGATTGAGATCTGTGGACTTTTTTGGCCTTTTAGCCAAATTTGAATATTGTGTTCCTTGAGCCACTTATCACTTTTGCCTTGTGATATGGGACTCCATCATCAAATTGCTCTTGGAGGATTATTATAGATTTCATTATTTATTTAGGCGAGTCGGTGATCTTAGGTAATATTGTTGAGTAAGCCTACTCCCTTAGACCATTCATGTGTGATTGCTTTTCATCTGATGGTGGGTTTACACGTCCCGATATCGGGACGATATCTGTATACAACGGCGCGGGAGCGCGCATTTTTTGACACTTTTCCCGATATCGCATCGGCGGTTTACACGCTGCGGTATCGGGAAACAACATCACTACGATGTGTACGCCCACCAACCCAGTAACGACCATTTAACATGGGAGTTAATGGGTGAGTTGCGAGTACACATCGTAGTTGTGTTGTTACACGCTACGATGCTGCTACAACGGCCATGCGATATCGGGCAGTTGAATAGCACGCTCATTCAACCCAGATATCGTTTTGGCATCGTTCCAGGATCGCGTTGTACGTTCAAACCGTACAACGCGCGAGCGATATCGGGTCCAACTCGCGAACCACGTGACTTTTTGTCGGAGTTGGATCGGAGTTAGACGCCGATATCGCGGCGTGTAAACCCACCATTAGGCTTTATCTGAGGTAATTTCTAGCAATTAAATCTTTGAAGAAAAGAGGGAGACGGCACTCACCAGATCAATCCTGTGCTTTTATTCCAAGATCGCAATTCACAAGGTGCAGGGAGGGGGGTGAGGCAAGATGACGACGCACGTTTCGCGCTGTTTGCGCTTCAACGGGTCATTTCTAGCAATTAGTTTGTCTTATGAAACTTCAGACTGTTTGGGAGAATGATTGTTCAGAGAAGAAAAAATGAGGATTACCAAGTGTCCTGTATGATGCCAACAGTACAGCATACTGAGAGCATTCATTTGTGCGGTTGCTTTTTCATCCAAGGGAGTACGTTCACTAACAATGTTGCCTAAGAACACTGCCAAAAATAAAAATGGGACCTAGACATCCTCTAAGAGAAGCTTCTCCCTATGATCCAGGAGCATTTTGGTGCAGAACAATTCTTTTTCCACCGTGGTGGAGTTCCATGTCACAAGGCAAAAGTGATAACCAAGTGGCTCAGAGGACAGAAAAGTAAAATTTTACATTCTTGGCCATGAAAATCCCCAGATCTCAATTGCACAGAGAGCCTTTGGTCAATACATAAATAGATAGAGAAACAAAAACAACAGAAACAAATAGTGACACTTTCCAAGCACTGATTAGGCAAAAATTAGTTGTCAAAAGTAGAGATGAGCGAATGTCTGGATGATCGTGTTCAGGTGCTGCCCATTTGGGATCTGTGCGTGACCCAGTCTCTCCTCAGAAGTCACTGATTGGCTGTATGACTCTCCGTCAACATACAGCCGGCCATAAAAAAAAAAAAAGGGGCTGGGTTTAACTTTTTTTTTTATTTTACAATGGCAATATGGACGTTAATGCAGGATTTATCCCCAGTGTGAGCCGATCACACACTGCCAGTGGCTTGCACTGACCCAAGTACCGAGCATACCAAAGCACAGTGATCTGGCATCCAGCACATAGAAGATGGAATTCCCCCGAACCCCAGCTCCAAACAGGTTCGCTCATCTCTAGCCAAAAGTCTGCTGGAGTAATATGCCTCAACACAACATAAAGAATTTGATGCACTATTTGGGCTAACCACGTGGCAGATGTAGAAAATGTGTGATACACATAATTTGGAAAAGATTTTTGCTATAATTTATGCCACTGTCTAGTTCACATTAGGACGTGCCTCTCCAATTAAACCTCACTTGCTTTTCTGAAAAGTTGCTAATTTTCTTTTTACCGGTTTTTAGGCCAAAACTGAATAGTTAATTCCCCCTTTTGTAGGTAGGGAAAATTTGTATCATCAAAGGGTAATAAGGAAAAGAATATTTCTGAAAAAGAGCTATTATTTTGCAGCATTATATGTACATAATCGCTCTGCTTTCTGACTGTTGTGTCAATGACTGAAGCACACTGATTCTAAGCAGCTGTTTCAAATCTTCTTCATCAGCCAAAGCTAACACAGATGTAGAATCTATTAGGTGATCCTCAAGCTGGGCTCTACGTTGCCCTCAGAGACTTGAAACTACAATCTGCCTGGCAGACTATCCTTGAAAGTACATGACATGTCCAAGAAACCCCTAGTTTGGCAATTGCATGGTATAAAAATATATACAGTAGATTATGTAAAAGAACTTTTTCCTTCTATTTTACAATACTTTGGACCTTATTTTACAAATTGGAGGTTTTATGGAAATCTCAAAACAAATAAATCCTGCACATTTCTAAATATATATACTAGGTTACTTCTCTAGTATGCATGGCCTATAGAATATTTCTCTGAAGTATAAATTTAAGCGGGGTTCGTACCAGCAGGGCTGTGGAGTTGGTAAGACAAACCATCGACACAGAGTCCGACTCCCCAAATTCCCTCACTCCGACTCCACAACTCCCTCATGCATGGGTCATGTTTAATTGATAAGTTTATTGTAGTACAATGTGAACATCAGGCTTTTTTTATTGTTATGATACAATAATCAAGCTGTTTAGATAGAACATAACTCATAATATTCAGAATTGAACCACTGTACCCAATTTACCATATATTTTAGGAGTCGGCCATTTGCTACCGACTCCACCAAAATGGACACCGACTCCAACTCCACAGCCCTGTGCATCAGGGCTGTGGAGTCAGAGTCCTAGCCCATTTCAGTGGAGTCAGTATAAAATGGACCCACTCAGACTTCTAAAATATATAATGAATTGGGTACAGTAATTCAATGCAGAATGTGCAGAATATTAGCATTATGAGTTTAATGCAATATATGCTGAATATTCTTATTACGGTACTAGATGTGTGCAGCGGCCGTCTCTCCCCTCTGTGCTCTCCCGCATGTGCATGCTCTCTGCCCCCTGTTCGCTCGCCCCATGCACTCTCTTCCCCCGTGTTCTGTCTTTCCCAAGCGCTCTCTCTGCTCCTCTGTATGCTATCCCCTTGTGCATCTCTCCCCCCTGTGCTTAGTCTCTCTTCCCCTGTGCTGTCTCCCCCCTGTGCTCTCCCCAAGGCCGCTCTCTTAACCCCCTGTGCTGTCTCTCCCCTTATGCTCTCTCTCACCTTGTGCTGTCTCTTCCCCGTGCACTCTATCCCCTGTGTGATGTCTTTCTCCCGCCATGCGGTGAGCACTCATGCATAGTTACTGTGTTAGCTGCCGCCATCTGTAACTGGGCATGTGCTTTGGGAATCCGAGTGCCCAGTTACTGAGTCAGCGTTGCTTGCAGCGGTAAGGTTCAGGGACAGCGGCAATGAGCATCAGGTGTCTGCAGTGACAAAGTGTTGGCGGTTGCGGGTTACTGCAGCTCTATTGGCAGTCGAGTGTGAGGGGCCATTACCACCAGCGGGCGCCATATTTGCACACCCATCACTTGGGTGTGCAAATATGGCTGCTGTGGAGCATGAAACAGACATTGGGATGCAAGAAGTAGATGACAGACGCCACTTCGCAATTATGTAAGTAGATGAATTATTATGTTCTATGTAAATATCTTGATTATTTTATTATAACACTAATTAAAACCTGATGATCACTTTGTACTACCTTAAATTTATTACTTAAACATGAGCCATGTATGAGGGAGTCGAAGTAGTGGAGTTGGATTCATGGAAATTGAGGAGTTGGAGTTTCGGTTCTGTGGGAAGAGTTCACAAGTCCAGTAATGATCTGTTAGAACGGATCCAGCACCAATCCTTTGGCAAAAAGTTGGGAAGACATAACTTTTCTCCTCCATTTTCTAAAAATTTATTTCTGTAAGGGCCCTTTCCACATCAGCGGTATTTTCAAACCGCGACACTTGCGGCACACTTGCGGCAAGCCCCATGCAATGTCTATGGGGCTTGCGGTAAGGGTGCGGCAGGTGCGGCAAGTGCGGTTTCGGCACTTGCGGCAGGTGCGGCCGCGAAAAAAAACGCTGCTTACAGCGTTTTTTTTCGCGGCCGCACCTGCCGCAAGTGCATAAACCGCACTTGCCGCACCCTTACCGCAAGCCCCATAGACATTGCATGGGGCTTGCCGCAAGTGCCGCGGTAATCGCGGCAGATGCGGTTTTTTCACCCATCTGCCGCGATTTGAAAATACCGCTGATGTGAAAGGGCCCTAACATCCATTTTTTTTT
>JARQOC010000002.1:426813803-426839350 GCA_033576535.1 Allobates femoralis | reverse complement strand
GGAGAACCCCCTGGATGTCAGCAGCCAGGCCTCAAGAGCCATGCAGTCAATCTGAGGCCTTGGAATTGAGGTGGAAGAATGGGCCTTGCGCGAGAAGATCTGCGCGTTCTGGAAGAGCCCACCTGTGTCCGCCTGACAGTTGCCACAGGTCCGGATACCAGGACCTCCTGGGCCAGTCTGGAGCCACTAGAATGGCTACCCTGCATTCCGACCTGATTTTCCACAGCACCCTGGGAATCAGAGCCAGAGGAGGGAACACATATGGCAGATTGAATCTGGACCAAGTCAAGATCAGGGCGTCCGCTCCCAACGACTGGGGGTCCCATGACCTCGCCATGTATTGCGGAACCTGATGATTCAGCCGTGAGGCCATCAGATCCACGTCCGGAGTGCCCCATCTGCTGCAGATGTCCCGAAAGACGTCTGGATGAAGGGCCCACTCTCCGGCGTCCATCCCCTGCCTGCTCAGATAGTCGGCCTCCCAGTTTTCGACCCCTGGGATGTGAACTGCGGAGATCAGGCAGTTGTTGTCCTCCGCCCAGGATAGGATGCGGTGGACTGCGGCCAGAGCCTCCGCACTCCTGGTTCCTCCTTGATGATTTATATAAGCGACGGCCGTCGCATTGTCGGACTGAACCCGGATGGGTTGTCCTGAGAGGAATCTTTGAAAAGCCAGGAGTGCTAGATAGATCGCCTTGATCTCCAGCACGTTGATCTGCAATGCCGACTCCGACAGAGTCCAGAGGCCTTGGGCCCTGTGGTGTAAAAACACCGCACCCCAGCCCTTCAGACTGGCGTCGGTGGTCACCACTAACCAAGACGGTTTTATGAAGGACCGGCCCCGCGACAAGTGATGTGGTTGAAGCCACCACTGCAGGGAATCTCGGGTCGGTTGTGACAGTGTCACCAGCCGATTCAGCGAGATCGTCCTCTTGTCCCACCTGCGTAGGATCTCCAGCTGGAGAGGACGGAGGCGAAATTGTGCAAACGGCACCGCCTCTATCGCCGCCACCATGCGACCCACCAGCTTCATCAACCCACGAAGGGATGATTGTGGTGACAGGAGCACTGCTTGTACTCCCGATCGGATCGCCACCTGTTTGGATTGTGGCAGAGACACCAGGGCTGAGGACGTATTGAAGTCCATGCCCAAATAAGTCAAGGACTGGGTCGGAACCAGGGTTGACTTCTGAACATTGAGGAGCCAACCGAATTGTTCCAGAGACCGCATGGTCACATCCAGGCTCGCTTGACAGAGGTGTTCCGATGGCGCCCTGACCAGCAGGTCGTCCAAATAGGGAATGACGGCATGGCCCTGCACGTGCAGGAGAGCCATCATAGAGGCCATCACTTTTGTGAACACCCGCGGTGCCGAGGCCAAGCCGAACGGCAGCGCCACAAATTGGAAGTGTTCCTCCCCCACTGCAAATCTCAACCATCGCTGGTGAGCCGGTGCAATGGGCACGTGAAGGTAAGCGTCTCTGATATCTATGGACGCCAAGAAGTCCCCCTGTGACACAGCCGCGATCACTGAGCGCAGTGATTCCATACGGAACTTCCGAACCAGCACGTGGCGGTTGAACAACTTCAGGTCCAGAACCGGGCGGAAGGATCCGTCCTTCTTTGGGACGATAAAGAGGTTGGAGTAAAAACCCCTGAACCTCTCCCCGGCAGGCACCGGACCACCACTCCGTCTCTGCGGAGTCCCTCCAACACCAAAGAAAAGGCCAGAGCTTTTTCTGGGGAGGGACCGACCGATGGAATCGGGATATCGGTTGTGACGTCAGCTCTATCCTGTAACCTCGCGAGATCACGTCTCGAACCCACTGATCTGGAACGTGAAGTAGCCACTCGTCCTGAAAGCGAGACAAGCGGCCCCCCACCTGTGGGGAGGCAGGAAGAGAGAGCGAGTCATGTAGAGGCGGGTTTGGGGGTGGCAGCTGCTGCCCCCGCCGGCTTCTTTGTACGACTCTTAGAGCGCCACTGAGAAGCGGGCTTGCCCCCTCGGTCCGTGCGAGCGGACGGTGCTGATGACTGTGAGCTGGACCGAAAGGACCACTGTTTTGGGTTCCTCTTAACGGTATACCGTGGCTTAGGTTTATTCTGCGGTATTTTAGACTCAGCAGAATCCTTAATTAGCTTATCCAGCTCTGTGCCAAAAAGCCTGTCACCAGAGAACGGAAGATTCTGCAGAATCTTCTTAGATGTGGCATCTGAGTCCCAAAGACGCAGCCACAACAACCTGCGGATCGCAATAGCATTGGCCGAAGCCACAGCTGAGCGAGTGGCAGTTTCCAGAGTCGCCGTTCTGGCGTAGTCCGCATAGGCCCTTGCCCTTTCGGTAAGTGCCAGGACCTCTGGACTGGACCTTGCCAGGTCAGTGATACCATCCAAGCAGGTAGTGATCGCTTGTAAGGTCCATACCGTGGCAAAGTTAGGGGCAAATGACGACCCCACCGCCTCATAGGAAGACTTGGCGAGTTGCTCGACCTGTCTATCAGTAGCATCCTTCAGTGAGGAGCTATCAGAGGCAGAGAAAAGGGAGCGTGCAGCAATCCTGGTCATGGAAGCATCCACCTTCGGGGACTGCGACCACTCCTGAAGCACCTCCTGGGGAAAGGGGAAGCGATTGTCCTTGGGTTTGCGGACATAACGCCGCCCAGGATGTAACCTGGGGGCTCTAATCACCCTTCCAAAATTAGTATGGTCCATAAAGGAGCCACTTGGTCTAGCCTCCGGCCGCAGCCATTGATAGACCTCCTTCGGGTGCACCGTCACCTCCTCAGGGGGTGTCACGAGACGTAAGGTCTCGTTGATAGAGGACACCAGATCCTCCACCCCATCTGGTGGTTCAGACACAGATACAGACCCGAAAGTCGAACCCCCATCATCTTCCTCACCATCAGAGGAATGCTCCTCCTCAGAGAGAGTCTGGAGCTCGGGTGAAGCCTCACGACGAGCCCGCTTAAGGGGTCTCACAGCAGAAGAGGGAGACACCCGGGGGTAACTGGAAGGAGTAGCTGGGCTATCCAGTCTCCTATTAAGTGCCTCCAGGGATTGCGACATGGAGGACAGCTGAGACAACAGAGATTCATTGATCCTGTTCTGAGTCTCCCAAGGCCCTGAGATCACCTGAACCTCGGGGTATAGCACCGGGGTTGCTGACCCAGCAGTTGCAGCCCGGGCCTCTGGGCGTCCACAGTTATTGCAGGACCCCTCCACCAGTGTTCCATTGCACGTAGCACATGTAACGGTGGTCTCGGCCGCCTTAGCAGCACGCTTCCCAGCTGAGGACATGGCCACAGTAGGGGTAGATAAGCCCAATTGCAGACAATAAAACCGGGAATCCCGGTGGCTTACCGACCGCTGTAAAGCGGTATGAGGGAGCGGTGTGTGTGTGTGACCTCCGCGCCGTCTTCCGGTCTCCCCTCTTGGAGTGCAGACGCACGCTGCATACAGTTCCCAGCCGGGAAGTGAGGGTAAAGATGGCCGCCGACAGAGAAACTGTGGGCGGCGCCGAAGACACGCGGGAAACACACACACACGCCCCGCGGTGACGTCACCGCACGGGCTGCATCCCATCCTCCAAGCATCCTTCTCATGAGGGAGCTGGAGCCCGCAGGGCGGGAAACAGTGTAAAAAACATTGTACACAGACTGCAAATACATGTCACACATCCGCAGCCTACGGCCTCAGCCCCTGTAACACACAGGGCGGTCAGCCAGGGTGACCCCAGCACCGGGTACACCCGCAGAACCGCGGGCCCGAGGGCAACGCGCGGTCTGAGTGTCATGAAACACATAAAGTGCCAGACACTACCCCCAGGCACACAGGAGACACAGAGTGCCTCAGTGCCGGTCCGGTCTGTAAGCACCATTTAGGGAGGCCTCGGACGGGGGTGCAGCACCAGTCTGGAGTGTAAGCACCATTTAGGGAGGCCTCAGACTGGGCCGCTCAGCCCAGTCCGGAGTGTAAGCACCATTTAGGGAGGCCTCGGACTGGGCTGGCTCCAGTCCGGTCTGTAAGCACCATTTAGGGAGGCCTCGGACGGAGCGGAGCTGTGCAAGGCTCCCATCTCCCACTCACCAGAGCCCCCCAGAGAGGGATGGAGAGGAGTGTAACAGCGTACCGGGAGAACACCAGGTGTCCAGGCCCTAGGCCCTCCGGTACCTCCACCAGCGTGTGCCACTAAGGGTGAGCGGGGAGGCTGTCACCGGTCCCGACTGGGACCTTATTACCTTGTCTTCAGACGCCATCACGTAAGTAGTGAGAATGCAGTGAAGTGCAAGCAAAGCGTGATCCTCCGAGCACACTAAGTTTAAAACTGAGGATGTTCCCTGCGGTAGGGGTTTATAAGCGGAGGGGGCGGTGTCTACAAACTTGTAGTACCTAGTGTGACCTCCGGAGGGCAGTGCCCTAAACCCCATTGTCTGGGTCTCCCATTATGATGACCAGAAAACAGTACATTGTCTACACTCCAGCAGAATACGTTTTCTGATCCATAGGCCTCCCAAAAGATGCACTAGGTCCATAAGCAGGATCATGCATTTAAATAAATTTGACGCACAAGTCTTTTCTGGGACTGGACAACAACTTAATTCAGTGCCCCAATTAAAATTTAAACAATGGATACATGTCTCTCGCCGCGGGCGCTGTTCCTGCGATGTTGGCTCTGCGGTTTAAGTGGATGACATGTTATTGTTGTCACGTTATCGCTGCAGTCAAACAGCAACACAACAATATCTCATCACGCATTGGGAATGTTAACATCACAGGAAATTTTTCCGCTGCAAGACGAGACTATTCATTGATTTTATTTCAATTGAGGACCTAAACAGATTAAGCAGGGGTTGCCCAGTAATGGAAAACCCCTTTAAGGAATTCTCACTGTTCTGTTATGGAACTGTTCTGACTGATGTAATGAGAGTCAATGTGATTTTACAAAAAAAAATTTGCATTTTTGGGCACCATTTTTGTTGCAGAAATCGCCTGCATTTTTTTTTAATATCCCTGCAATTAACTTGGCCATTTTTGGGCTGCAATTTCTCCACAGACTCCATTCTAACCCCTTAAAAAAGCATAACAAAAGCATGGGTATTCCTACAGTGGGTTGCTTTTTTAAAGCTTTTTCCACAGCATAAATGCACCAATACTCAACCTTCCCAGCGTTCCCACTGTGATCCCCGATGATATCTTCATTCCGGGCACCGGGAGAAGTGACTTGAGGACCTGCACCACCCCATGTGACCCGATCACGTGAGTCAACTTATCACATGGCCAGCCAGTGATTGGACGAAACCCACAGGTCCTTCACCGTGGGCTCACCAGAGGGTGAGAAAGTGTGTCTGTCTCTGAGTCACATAATTTGTGCTGCATTTTTGTGCTGTGTTTGTATGTGCACAAACGCATGTGCTGCTTTTGCTACGTTTGTGTACATATAAACGCAGCACAAAAATGTAGGACAGTGGGCACATAGCCAAAAGGTAAAGCTACATTGATACAACTATCGTATATCAGGGTAAAAAAAAACTAAACCTGGACTAACCGTATAAACACAGAATACATATGTACTCTCAAGTGTAAGAATATGTTCGCTACAATCGTGTCAAACACTACAATGGCATCTTCTTATCAACTGTACTTAAGTGGAAATCAAGAATTACATATACCGTAGTTAAAATGTCTTTGGAGCACCGCCATGGCATCATTCTTCTCTGCTTCAATAATTTATTACTCATATAAGCCATATAACCACACCATACGCGTGGACTGCGCAGAGCACACAATAGATTTAACAAGCGCTTACTTCTCTGTGAATAATTTACCTCAATGCATTTCTTGACTGACATACCGTACTCAAATACTGGAGATCTCACTGAGGTTAGTGTTAACTGCCTACAAATGTAAATGGTCAAATGTGGCAACGCTGGGAATCTTTAGTTTACAGCTTTTAATAATGTAGAAGTCACACTGCTGGGTCCTATTTGTCTGAGCACATAAAGTGAAAAGTATCCAAGCCATAACGTGTCAGCAAATGGAAATCACACTGCTGTATGGCTGCCAACAACTCAGGCGTCCTGGCCCAATCCTCGCAATCCTGGCCTAAGTTAGAGATATAGCTAGTGAAAAAATAACACAAGGAAATCCTTTACTTAAATCACCAACTTTTGACATCAGTGTGGTTTATACAAACTCAACCATTGACACACCACAAGATAACATGGACCCAGCTCTGACGCAATAACAATAATTCACAGTATTTGCAGATTAATCATTCTTGATGGTTATGAGGAGAGCCCCCTCTTCCTTCATGATATGGACAAAGAAATGAAAGATAGAAGTAAAACACAATGCCAAAAATCCTTTCAAACTAGTATTTTTACAAGAATACAGCATGTTAGGCTACCTTCACATTACGATTTTGAAGGGAGCCGTTGCTGTCCAATAAAATCGGACAGAATCGGCTCCCTTCTGATGCCTGGAATCAGATGCCTATTTGGGAGAAAATCGCTGCCTCTGGGCTGAAAAAAACAAAAAATGTATATGCTCACCTGTCCCCGAGGCCCCCGCTGTCTCCAGAGGTGGTCTTCTTCTGAAAAGGACCTGCCGTGACGTCACAGTCACGTGACCGCAGGTTACACCATGTTAAAATGCGGTCATGTGATTGTGACATCACAGCAGGTCCTGTTGAGAAGAAGACCTCTGCAGACACCAGGAGCCTGCGGGAGATGGCGGGGGCCTCGGGGACAGGTGAGCATACATTGTTTGTTTTTTTTTAAACCCTGCTCTCCCAGTTAGGAGCAGTTTTACTGTACTGAGCATACTCAGTAAAGTAAAATCGGGTCCGAGGACACATCAGATGTGTCCTCGGACCCTGCTCCATAGGGCCCCATGTTAAAATCATCGGACCAAATCGGATGTGCACTAAATGGCATCCGATTTGGTACGATCCGATTTTGTCCGATTTTATTTTCGGTGCATGCTCCGATTTTTGCACCGATAAAAAAAATCAGACAGAATCGGATCGGACCAAATCGGATGCAATTTAGTGCACATCCGATTCGGTCTGATGCCCATAGGGCTGCATGGGGGCCAAAATCGTTCCGATGCTGTCCGATTTTTATCGGACAGCATCGGAAATAAATAATCCGTAATGTAAAACCAGCCTTACAGATGCTGGAACTTACTTTTATACTGTACGAGCCATTGGAGAGTAAAGCCCCCATCACACTAAGCGAGGTCGCTGAGAAGTCAAAAATTTGGTGACGCAACAGCAACCTCGCCAGCGATCTCGCTATGTTTGACACTTAGCAGCGACCAGGCTGCTGCTGTGAGATCGCTGGTTGTGTCAGAGTCGCCTGGACCATTTTTAGATTGTTGGGGTCCCGCCGGGCAGCATGCATCAGTTTGTTTGACAGGGAAAACGACCTTAATACTGCAGGTCTGAGAAACAAGGTCCCAACGACCTCCGTATCTTTTCCGATCGGTTTTGCGCCGCTGGTGAGATTTCTGTTTGACATCTCACCAGCGATCCCAACAGTGACACACCAGGTCATATCGCGGTCGGGATCGCTGGTGCGTCGCCAAGTGTGACGGTACCCTTACTGTCTTCCTTAATCCCAATGACAAGGACCACATGTCCATAAGGTACTTCGAATTGACCTGCTCTATAATATTCTGGGCTAAGGTCACCATTCTTATAAAATAGAAACAGACTGTCATAGTAGGAGGAAAGCATCTCATGAGTGAACAATTGGACAGGCTGAAACCCAAAATGGCTAATCTAAATTTTCCGAGAGCAAATTCCGACAGCTCTGATATGCAAAGGGTAATTGCTGAAATCCTCAATTTTATCAAGTGTTAATTAAGCTGTCCAAAGACTTGAGATTTATAACACCCATGACTTTGGTGCCTAACCAATGGCACTCAAGGGAAAGTAAATTTTGTCTTACCAGATCCTTTCTGCCTTTAGAGTGTAAGTGACGATAAAAATTAGCAAACATTCTTTTTTTCTGGTTTAGATTCTACCTACATTTTTTTTTTCCATCCACAGAGAAATTGTTAATGGATATTATATAAATTCTGTTATCCTACATCTGTAAATGTTATAGTTCAATTTAGAAAAAAACTGAGTAGAAATGCGGTCCTCTATTTAACCCCTTCACTTCCGGGTGATTTTCTGTTTTTCGCTCTCCTTCTTCCAAAAGCCATAACTTTTTTATTTATCCAGCAATATAAACATATCTGTGCTTGTTTTTTGCGGGACGAGTTGTACTTTTGAATGAAATAATTTATTTTACCATATAGTGAACAGGAAAGTGTGAAAAAAAATTTCAAGAGTGGTGAAATTGTATAAAAAGTGCAATTACATGATTGTTTTTTTTTTTTTTTGTTCTGTGTTTTTTATTTACCATGTTCACTATATGGGAAAACTGACCTGGCAATACGATGCCTCAGGTCGCTACGAGTTCATATATACTAAACATGTATACTTTTACTGTTATCCAAGTGTTGAAAATAAATTCAGATGTTTTTAAAGAAATAATTTGAACTTTTGCGCCATTTTCCGCGACCGTAGTGTTCTCATTTTTCGGGATTCGGGGCTGTGTGATGGCTTATTTTTTTGTGTCTTGAGCTTAGGTTTCTAAGGATACCAGCTTTGCGTGGATGCAATGTTTTGATCGCCTGTTATTGCATTTTATTGCACTGTTGCGACAACCAAACAACTTAAGTTTGGTGTTTGGGCTTTTATTTTCCATATACACAGTTTACCAATCTGTTTGATTTCATATTTTGATAGATCAAGCAGTTCTAAATGCAACAATACCAAATGTGTGTATTTTTCTTTTCTTAATAGTTTTTATTTCAATGGGCTAAAGGAGGAGTGTGATGTGAAATTCAGTTTTTTTTATATATTTTTAATTATTTTACACTTCCCCTAAGAAGCCTCAGCACTGCACACTTCGATTGCTTTTCAGGTGTACAGATGAGCTGCTGCACATCTATGAACAAGAGAAATCATCACTTTCTGTAGATGCCAGCGCTTGGCAAGCATCCACAGGAATTGATTGCAGACAGTATTCGGAGTCATCACAGGACCCTGGGCTGTCAAGGTAACCATCAGAAGTCCCATGATCGCATCATGGGACCTCCAACATCAGAATGGAACGGCACAATCCCAGTCGTAGTGCCATCAGTGATTGACAGTGCGATCGAAATGGTTAACAGACCCAAATAGACCGCTGATCTGATCAGTGCCGTTATCTACACATCAGATGATCAGATCAGCTGACGTGTGAGGGATGATGCGAGCTCCGTTCGTGAGCTCACATCAAAGGGAGAAACACGGCCAAGTGCGTACAATAACACTCAGTTGTGAAAGGGTTAAAAAGCATTTGTTTAACTTAATGTAAACCAATTTAGTAGAAACTTTATTTCAGCTCACCCAGTTGCTCTATGCTCATCCACCTGGGACTCAGACACTGGCCTCACATCAAGAATAATACAACCCCTGGCAAAAATTATGGAATCACCTGGCTCAGAAGATGTCCATTCAGTTGTTTAATTTTGTAGAAAAAAAGCAGATCACAGACATGGCACATAACTAAAGTCATTTCAAATGGCGACTTTATGGCTTTAGGAAACACTAAAAGAAATCTTGAAAAAATAATGTGCTAGCCAGTAACTGTTACTTTTGTAGACCAAGCAGGGGGAAAAATTATGGAATCACCCTGTAAATTTTCATTCCCAAAACTAACAGCTGCATCAAATAAGATCTGCTCGTTAGTCTGCATCTAAAAAGGAGTGATCACACCTTGGAGAGATGTTGCACCAAGTGGACTGACATGAATCATGGCTCCAACATGAGAGATGTCAATTAAAACAAAGGAGAGGATTATCAAACTCTTAAAAGAGGCTAAATCAACACGCAATGTTGCAAAAGATGTTGGTTGTTCACAGTCAGCTGTGTCTAAAACCTGGTCCAAATACAAACAACATGGGAAGGTTGTTAAAGGGAAATATACTGGTAGACCAAGGAAGACATCAAAGCATCAAGACCGGAAACTCAAAGCAATATTTCTCCAAAACAGGAAATGCACAACAAAACAAATGAGGAACAAATGGAAGGAAACTGGAGTCAATGTCTGTGACCGAACTGTAAGAACCACCTAAAGGAAATGGGATTTACATACAGAAAAACTAAACATAAGCCATCATTAACACCTAATCAGAAAAAACAAGGTTACATTGGACTAAGGAAAAGCAATCGTGGACTATGGATGACTGGATGAAAGTCATATTCAGTGAAGAATTGCGAATCTGCATTGGGCAAGGTGATGATGCTGGAACTTTTGTTTGGTGTTGTTCCAATGAGATTTATAAATATGACTGCCTGAAGAGAACATGCAAATTTCCACTGTCATTGATGATATGGGGCTGCATGGTAAAGGCACTGGGGAGATGGCTGTCATTACATCTTCAATAAATGCCCAAGTTTACTTTGACATTTTGGACATTTTTCTTATCCCATCAATTGAAAGGATGTTTGTGGATGATGAAATCATTTATCAAGATTATACATCCTGCCATAGAGCAAAAACTATGAAAACATTCCTTGAAAGAAGGTCATATGGTCAACGTCATGGCCTGCAAATAGTCCAGATCTCAATCCAATTGAAAATCTTTGGTGGAAGTTGAAGAAAATGGTCCATGACAAGGCTCCAACTTGCAAAGCTGATCTGGCAACAGCGATCAGACAAAATTGGAGCCAGTTTGATAATGAGTACTGTTTATCACTCATTAAAGGGATCCTGTCACCTCCAAAACGCCTCCTAAGCTACCAAAATATGTCCCTGCAGCATATTATCACTAATCTCGCACTCCTTTTGTTTCCTAAAAGCATCCTGCGAAAGTGCATAAAAACAATTTTATACTCACTCATTAGTAATTATAATTAGCAGGGGCTATATTCTTTAGCCCTTAGGGCGTGCTGTTTTGCAGGCTCCAGGATCCACCCTCTCTCCCTCTGTGCTGCTGTGATGTGGAGCTGAAGGCAGGACTAATGATTTGCATTCTGTGAGTGACAGAGAGGGGGAGGGCAAAGCCTGCACAAGCAAAGCAAACAGACAGAGATAGGGTGGATCCTGGAGCCTGCAAAACAACATGCCCTAAGGGCTAAAGAATATAGCCCCAGCTAATTATAATCACTAATGAGGATGATTTTAGGAGACAAGAGGAGTGTGAGATTAGTGATAATATGCTGCAGGGACGTGTTTTGGTAGCTAATGAGGTGTTCTGGAGGCGACAGGATCCCTTTAAGTCCATGCCTCAGAGACTGCAAGTTGTAATTAATGCCAGAGGTGGTGCAACAAAATACTAGTAATGCATTTGAGTGTTGTTTTGTTTGTTTGTCATGATTTCATAATTTTTTCCAAAGAATTGAGTGATTCCATAATTTTTCCCACTTCTTGGTCTACAAAAGTAACAGTTACTAGCTACCACATTATTTTTTCAAGATTTCTTTTAGTGTTACTTAAAGCTATAAAGTCGCCATTTGAAATGACTTTAGTTTTGTGCCATGTCTGTGATCTGCTTTTTTTCTACAAAATTAAACAACTGAATGGACATCCTCCGAGCCAGGTGATTCCATAATTTTTGCCAGGGGTTGTAGAAAAAAAATTAAGAGTCCGGCTCAACAGGGATGGATTTTCGTTTTATTTGTTTTTTAAAAATATAGTGCATACAAAAGAAGAATTTACATGGTTGACATGATCCATTTGATGCGTTTCGACTGCATTAAGCAGTCTTATCATTGACTCATGAGTAAAACTGCTTAGTGCAGTCGAAAAGCGTTGAATGGGTCATGTTGACCATGTAAATTTTTATTTTGTATGCACTCTATTTTTTTTTTTTTTCCAAAAGAAAAGAAAGATCCAGCCCCATTGAGCCAGACTCCAATTTTTTCTAAAACCAATTTAATGTAATAACAAGTCTGTGCTCAGCATCCAGTGTATTACAGCCAATCAGATATAAACAGTCCCGCTCTTTACACAGCATCCTTCAGGGTATGTTCATATTGAAGGAGAAATGGCAGATAAAATATACTGCATAAATGTAAAAGCATTCCTAAAGATCACAGATAATGAATTCTGTAAATTAACTTGGGGTAATAAAACAGGTTCCAAAAATGAAATGAACAACTATTATATACCGTATATACTCGTGTATAAGCCGAGTTTTTCAGCACAAAAAATGTGCTGAAAAGTCCCCCCTCGGCTTATACACGAGTCATACAGCGGTACCCAGTGGTATACAGCCCCCCCACCGTGGTATACAGGGCCCCCCTTGCTTGTGGCAGACCTGTAAAGGAAGACATCATTATACTTATCGTGTCACTGCCGCCGCTCTGTCACCGCCACCGCGCTATTCCAGGTCTTCATGCTTCCTTCTCCGGCGCACAGGAAATGACGTCATTGTCTATGCGCCGGAGAAGGAAGCTTGAAGACCCGGAATAGCGCGGTGGCGGTGACAGAGCGGCGACAGCGGCACAATAAGTATAATGATGTCTTCCTTTACAGGTCTGCCACAAGCAAGGGGGGGCCCTGTATACCACGGGGGGAGGGGGGGCTGTATACCATTGGGTACCGCTGTATACAGCTGGGGCTGCTGTATGCACAGCTGGGGCCCTGTATACCACTGGGGCTTCTGTATACACGGCTGGGGCCCTGTATACCACTGGGGCTTCTGTATATAGCTGGGGCTGCTGTATACACAGCTGGGGCCCTGTATGCCACTGGGGCTTCTGTATACAGCTGGGGCTGCTGTATACACAGCTGGGGCCCTGTATACCACTGGGGCTTCTGTATACAGCTGGGGCTGTTGTATACACAGCTGGGGCCCTGTATACCACTGGGTACCGCTGTATACAGCTGGGGCTGCTATATACACAGCTGGGGCCCTGTATATCACTGATGGGGGGGGGGGCTATATACCACTGGGGCTGCTGTATATGCTGCTGGGGCCTGTATATACCACTGGGGAGGCTGATTTATACCACTGGGGCTGCTGTATATACTGCTGGGGCCTTTATATACCACTGGGGAGGCTGCTGTAATACTGCTGGGACCTGTATATACCACTGGGGAGGCTGCTGTAATACTGCTGGGGCCTGTATACTACCACTGGGGAGGCTGCTATATACTACCACTGGGGAGGCTGCTGTATACTACCACTGGGGAGGCCTGTATACCACTGGGGGGGGCCTGTATACCACACTGCTAGGGGCTGTATACCTGTGCTGGGGTCCACCCTCGGCTTATACACGAGTCAATAGGTTTTCCCAGGTTTTGGGGGCAAAAGTAGGGGGGTCGGCTTATACACGGGTCGGCTTATACACGAGTATATACGGTAGTTAGAAGGCTTAGACATGCAGAATGTAACATTGTTCTACAGCCAAATTGGTTCACAGACAAAAACAGCTGAACGTAAAGCGAACCTGTCACCCCCCCCGGACATCAAAAGCTAAAATAGCCACCGTCTGCAGCACTAAGGCTGCATTCAGAGAAGGTGTCTATAGCCTTTGGATGCCCTATATACAATGAAATATGCACTTAGATAAATGCTCACACTTAAGAAGACTGGTGACCGGGAGGCAGGGTTTTGCGCTCCTCTGACCCGCCCCCCTCTTGTCAATCATGGTGCTCGCCTGTTGCTGTCTCCCCTCACTGTGTAAAAGGAACGTGCGCCTCCGCTCTCCTGTATGGCGCCGCGCATACGCTGCCCGACGACTTCCTGGACACCAAGCGCACAGCGCATGCGCGGTGCCATACAGGAGAACGGAGGCGCGCGTTCATATGACAGTGAGGGGAGGCAGCAGCAGGCGAGCACAATGATTGACAACAGGGGGCGGGTCAGAGGAGCGCGAAACCCCGCCTCCCGGTCTTCAGTGTAAGCCTTTATCTAAGTGCATAATTCATTGTATATAGGGCATCAAAAGGCTATAGACACCTTCTCTGAATGCAGCCTTAGGCTGCGTTCACACATTTGCGTATTTTGCTGCGCTTTTTTGCGCGCGCTTTTTGCCCCGTTTTTCGGCCGCGCAAAAAAGCGCAACAAAATACGCAGGGGCTTTCACACACTGCGCTTTCTTTACCCTAGAAAGCGCAGTGATGTCACAGAGGGGAGGAAAAATCCTGCTTCCTCCTCCCCTCTGTGACAGCCCCATTATATTTCACAGTGTATCAATATACACTGTGAAATCTAAATTAAACAGAGGCAAATGTATGTAAAATAAAAAAGAATGAATACTTCACCTGTCCGACGCCTTCTCCCGCTATCCGGTGCCTTCTCCGCTGTCCGGTCTCCGGTTCTAAGTGAGAGGTGTACTGACAAAACCTGTGGTGACGTCAGAGGGGGGCGTTCCCGGGGCGTTCCCAGCGCTGATTGGCTGTTCGCGGTCATGTGATATGTATCACATGACCGCGAGTGCCCGGGAATGCCCCTCTGACATCACCACAGGTCCTGTCAGTACACCTCTCACTTAGAACCGGAGACCGGACAGCGGGAGAAGGCACCGGACAGCGGGAGAAGGCGTCGGACAGGTGAAGTATTCATTCTTTTTTATTTTTCATTCACTTGCTTTTGTTTAATTTAGATTTCACAGTGTATATTAATACACTGTGAAATCTAATGGGCGGCCACAGCTGTCACAGAGGGGAGGAGGAAGCAGGATTCTTCCTCCCCTCTGTGACATGACAGGGAGAATACGCAGGAGCAGCTGCGTAAAGAATTGACATATTAATTCTTTACGGAGCTGCGCTTTCTCCCTGAAAACGCAGTGCGTATTTTTGCGCAATGTCTGCACTGCAAAGTGAATTTCACATTCACTTTGTTGGCAGACAAAAGGCACATTGCGTATTTTGAAAAGCGCGCGTAAAAAAGCGCAGCAAAATACGCAATGTGTGAATGCAGCCTTAATGCTGCAGAAGGTGGCTATTTTAGCTTTTGATGTCGGGGGGGGTGACAGGTTCGCTTAATAATTTTGAGGTGCAGAACAAACTGATATTATTTGCTGATTGGCACTAATTTTCAAGATCCAAATAGTTTAATTATTTAAAACTCTTTCATGCAGCATATAGAAAAATTGTGTCCATTATATTACCTCATTATTGCATTGTTAGTACCGTGCTATATGTTATATAATCTATTTAGTTTATTGACCCTTCAGTATTCCATCATTTAGGTGAGCAATCAAAAAACTACTCAGCTCCTAATCCTAATTACAGTTGCTCACCTACCTACATAAATGCTCTATGTGTAAGGTATATTCAATTTAAGATTGTTTAGGTTCGTTTCTGAGCATATTGACATATTGTGTTTTCAGATATACCTCATTCTTGCATTAAAGGTTGTCCGGGCTGTGATATTTCTCATGATACCAGCCTGCTATGCTGACAATCACTCATGTACTTTGTGTCAGTATTTTGCAGTGTTCCTGACACTGATAACAGTAACTTGCTTCTGATGAGACACGACCAGAGGGTGTGTGCTGCCATGTAATGTTATCTGGAAGTGTCATACTACTCTACTCCAAGTCTGCCCTCCATAGATACAACCCCGCCCACATAGCAACAGGCCCTCCCTGTCCACATGATCGAGCCCCCCACACATTACCAAATCCTCCCCCTACAGCATTGATCCCAGTGCAGAGAGAAGACCTCCTCCCAGTCACGTGACCCCTGCTCATTATACTCATTTAATATGCACTGCACTCGCCGCTGTACACCTCTCAGTGCTGACGTTGTGCTGGAGATGACTGGGAGACCATTGCATATTATGTGAGCCTGCTCTCACCCCCCGTCTTGGATATAGCCCTCCAACCTGCACTCACCTTCCCCCCACCTTAGATATGGCCCCCGTTTTGAACTTATCCCCTCCATGACCCTGTCACTCATTAAGTCTCCATGCTGGCGTGCACCCGGTAAAATAATAAACAGCCGATCACCTACCCTCTGGCGCTCGGTGCTCACAGCTTGCTGCTTTCATCCTCTGCACTGCTCACTATCGGATCATGTAACCGGGCCCGCAGCGATGATGTCATTGCTGTGGGGCCCCGATCACATGATCGGAAGCTGCCGGGCACAGAAACAGGAGAAAGTGGCGAGATGTGAGCATCGAGCATCGGAGGTAAGTAATCAGCTGTTTTTAATTTTACCAGATGCACGCCAACAAGGAGAAATGAGTGACAGGGTCATGGAGTTCACAACGGGGGCAATATCTAAGGTGGGGGAAGGTGAGTGCAGGATGGGGGGTGAGTGCAAAACATGGGCCATATCCAAGGTGGGGTGGCTTTGTACAATCACTGGGAGCCATATGCAGGATGAGGGGCTATGTACCAATTCATTGGGGCACATATGCAGGATGGGGGTATATATACCATCACTGGGGAGAAATCCAGGATAGGGGGCTATGGTACCATCACTGGGAGACATATACAGGATGAGGGGCTATTGTAACATCCCCCGGGGGCCATATGCATGATGAGGGCTTTGTACCATCACTGGGGCCATATGCCAGATAGAGGGCTATGTACCATTACTGGGGGCCATATCCAGCATGGGGGGCCCTTGTACCAGTATGGAGATATATATACCAGGATGGGGGGCCATGTACCAGGATGGGGGATGTATATACTGATTGTAAGATGGATACTGGCATTATAAGAGGGACTCCATTTAACATAACATTTTTTTTCTCTTTTCCTTCACCAAATTTGGGGGTGCATCTTATAATTAGGTGTTTCTTATAAAGCAAAAAATATAGTAAATCATCCCTGTCGGGATGAATTTGTGACATTTTTCACTTGGATTGCCTATAAAACCTGACAATGGCTAAATCACTGACAGAAAATGATAAAATTAGGCCCTTAACCTAGACATGTTAAAACCTCATACACATCATACTTTCTGTAAACATCAGGCAATACAAAATGGGTAAAGGAAAAAGGAGAAAAGATATGGCTCTATATTCACAAATACTTTATTAACAATGCATAAAAATCTGTAGCATCAGTATTGAAAAGACAATATATCACGTGAACAATCAGAAAGGGATAACAGATGGGAAAAAATGCAAATCAGCACATGCACATAGTAAAAATAGTGGTTTAGATCAGTGTTCCCCAACCTTTTTTGCACCAGGGACTGACTTCATGCAAAACCATATTTCAGTGGCCCGGCGGGAGGTGGAGCTTTGGTCATATGGGGCGGGGCTATGGAGAAGGGTGGCATTTAGTACCCCGTTTCCCCGACAGATGCGTTACGTCCTATTTTCAGGGGATGTCTTATTTTTCTATCCCCTTGCAGCCCCCAATATGGTATCCCCATCATTCCCTTGCAGTCCCCATCATCCCCTTGCAGTGCACAATATCCACATCATTCCCTTGCAGCCCCCAATACCGTATCCCCAATCATAAAACCCTTGCAGACCCCCCCAGCCTCCTCCTCTTGCAGACCCCAGCCTCCTCCTCTTGCAGACCCCAGCATCTCTATGACACACATATCTTTTTGTCACTGGACCTGCTGTATTGCATCCAGTCTCTAGTCTTTCCTTAGCTGTGTGCTGTGAATAGAAGTACATGAGAAACCATCGGCCAATCACAGTGCAAAAGCCACTAGCCAATCAGGGCCCGGCTGCTGCACTGTGATTGGCTGATGGCTTCTCATGTACTTCTATTCACAGCACACAGCTGAGGAAAAGACAAGAGAGGGGAAGTAATACAGCAGGAGCGGGGAGGCGGTGACATCACTGCGGGAGCCGCCTCTCTGAGCCGCCGCAGAGCTCAGCACAGTATGAGTAGTGCTGGTCCGCGGCCCGGTGGTAGATCACCCAGTATAAAGCATAAATTACATCAGTATTGCACAAGTAGAGACCTAATATTCCACAATCTAATAACAATATTCAAGGGTGACCAAGTTTGCCATTTCCAGGTAAATGCCTAGTGCATGAGCAGCATAAAAGATCAACAATATGACCTCCAATGCACGTTTCGAGTGTTTAAAACAACGCTTTCTCAAGAATATTCTAGCATTTTTATTTATGACTAGCTGTACTACCCGGCTACGACCGGGTTAATAAATAACTGATGTTAGCTATAACAAAATAGAATTTAAATATGTCATATTAATGACTTGTAGGAAAATAGAAGCGGAGCTGTGATTGGTTGCTATAGGCAGCCTGATAAATCTCCAGCCAACAGTAAACCCCCCCCCCCCCCCCGGCCAGGCACTATATGTTACCTCACCCATACACATAATAGACAGCTCATGTGACTGACATCTGCCTTAATTCCCTATATGGCACATGTGTTGCACATTGGCTGTTTTTAATCAGATGTTTACTTTTGGAAATTAAAGATAGCACACGTATGAGGCGAGTTGTATGAGGCGATTTGTGCACATGTGTCTGTGTGGTATGTCCGTCCCTGGGGTGGGTGTGTGTGTGTGTCCCTGTGGGGTGAGTGGATGTGTCCCTGTGGGGTGAGTGTATGAGTCCCTGCAGGGGGGGGGGGGCCTGTGTGTCTCTGTGTTGTGTGTGTGTTCCTTGTGGAATGAGTGCATGTGTCCCTATACAATGTGTATGTGTGTGTGTCCCTGTGGAGGAGGGGGGGGTCTGTGTGGTGTGTGTGTCTCTTTGTGGTGTGTGTGTGTCCCTGTGGGGTGAGTGCATGTGTCCCTATAGGGTGTGTATGTGTGTATCCCTGTGGGGGGGGTGTCTGTGTGGTGTGTGTGTCTGTGTTTGTGTTTTTCCCCATTATGTAGATAGGGGCAAAATTGTTTGGTGAACTAGAACGCGCAGGGTTAAAATTTCACCTCACAACAAAGCCTATGACACTCTTGGGGTCCAGACGTGTGACTGTGCAAAATTTTGTGGCTGTAGTTGCGACAGTGTAGATGCCAATCCCGGACATACACACACATATACACACACACATTCAGCTTTATATATTAGACTAGCTGTAGTACCCGGCTACGCCCGGGTTAATAAATAACTGATGTTAGCTATAACAAAATAGAATTTGAATATGTCATATTAATGACCTGTAAGAAAATAGACGCTGAGCTGTGATTGATAGCTATAGGCAGCCTAATAAATCTCCAGCCAACAGTAAACACTCCCTTAATATGGCACGTGTTGCACATTGGCTGTTTTTAATCAGATGTTTATGTTTGGAAATTAAAGATAGCACACGTATGAGGCGAGTTGTGTGAGGTGATTTGTGCACATCTGTGTGGTGTGTGTGTTCCTGGGGTGTGTGTATGTGTGTGTCCCTGTGGGGTGAGAGCGTGTGTCCCTATAGGGTGTGTATGTGTGAGTGTCCCTGTGGGGGGTAGGTCTGTGTAGTGTGTGTGTGTATCTGTGTTGTGTTTGTCTCTTTGTGTTGTGTGTGTGTCCCTGTAAGGTGAGTGCATGTGTCCCTATAGGGTGTGTATGTGTGTGTCCCTGTGGGGGGGTGGTGTCTGTGTGGGGTGTGTGTGCCTCTGTGTTGTGTGGTATGTGTGTGTCTCTTGGTGGTGTGTGTGTCCCTGTGGGTGAGTGCATGTGTCCCTATAGGGTGGCTATGCGTGTGTGTCCCTGTGGGGGGGGGGGGGGGGTCTGTGTGGTGTGTGTGTTGTGTGTGTGTCCCTGTAGGGTGAGTGCATGTGTCGCTATAGGGTGTGTGTGTGTGTGTCCCCTTGGGGGTGTGTCTGTGTGGCTCTGTATTGTGTGTGTCTCTTTGTGATGTGTGTGTGTTTGTTCGGGTGCATGGTGAGTATCCAATGTTGGGGCTGCACCTTAGCGACTATACACTTGCTGTTATTCTTTGTGTGTGTGTGTGGTGTGTATACATGTCCCCGTGCGTGGTGAATATCCCATGTCGGGGCGCCACCTTAGTGACTATATGCTGGTATATGCTGTTAGTCTTTGTCGCTATCATTAAGAACCTCTCATTCACAACTGTCAACTGGTAAATTTCACTTTTTCCCCATTATGTAGGTAGGGGCAAAATTGTTTGGTGAATTGGAATGCGCGGGGTTAAAATTTCACTTCACAACATAGCCTATGACGCTCTCGGGGTCCAGACGTGTGACTGTGCAAAATTTTGTGGCTGTAGCTGGCAGCTGTTGATTTTTCTCCAACACTTTTCCATTCACTTTTTCCCCATTATGTAGATAGGGGCAAAATTGTTTGGTGAACTTGTACGCGCAGGGTTGAAATTTCGCCTTACAACATAGCCTATGACGCTCTCGGGGTCCAGATGTGTGACTGTGCAAAATTTTGTGGCTGTAGTTGCGACAGTGTAGATGCCAATCCCGGATATACATACATACATATATACACACACACACATACATACACACATTCAGCTTTATATATTAGATGAGCCGAGTAGATAATTTTTTGCTTTGACAAAATGGGTAAAGCAGCAGTTACGTTCATCTTGTTGGTGATTAACACTAAGGAAAAAGACTTTTGAATTAGTCACACTTTTTTATTATTTATTGATTTAGGCCCTGTTCACACTACATTTCTGCAATTAGTTCAGGTTCTGCCTGCATCTCTCTAAAACGGAATTCAGAAGAACTCCCAAAGAGGCCACAGACTGCAATGACAGGAATGGACTCCAAATGAACTCAACTTTTATTTTTTTTTTCTGAAAGTGTCTGACTGTTCATACGGGTACAGAAACATAGCAAACTGATTCTGTGCCAATTCCTTCACAAACCATAAAAAGGCGTTTGCACAGCATTGGGCTATGAGCCAGACATTCAGGTACAGATGTTCCATCGACCTAAGCTGCTGCTGCTCATCATCCTCCTCATCGTCATCCTCCTCATCCTCATCATCATCATCCTCATCCTCATGATCCTCATCATCCTCATCATGCTCATCCTCCTCATCATCCTCTCATCCTCCTCCTCATCCTCCACCTCATCATGCTCATCCTCATCATCCTCATGCTCCTCATCCTCCTCATCATCATCCTCATCCTCATCATGCAGCGCATGAAGGAATGGACGTTGGAATGGAGAGCTTTCCTCTTTATCGACAAGTCCCACTTTTGTCTTGGACACAATAATAGCCAGAGACCATGTAGGCAACTTACATATAAGATCTTCATGAGAGAGATTGTGTTAGGCTGGAAACACACTGGCATGTAAAAAAAAAGTCCGACTGACGTATCCAAGAGTCGTACAAGTGTTGTCTGATTTTGGTCCGTTTTGCATCTAACTGCAATGAGACTGTCCGACATTTCCTCTGATCACATCCAAGTGATGTCCGTGTGCAATCCGTTTATTTTCTCAGCAGCTATTACTGTGTAATCATTTACAGGAATAGTTTTTACGGCTGTCTGAGCTACATAATGATAATGTATCAGTGAAAGAAATTTGTCCGACTTGGATGGTCCGTGTGAGGTCTGACTGCGGTCCGTGATTTTGTCAGACCCATAGACTTGCATTGGCGAGCCTCGCGCATGAATCACATACTGTCGCAGAATGTTGTGACTGCTTTCTCGTCCGTCTCTCAGATGAGAAAAAAAAGCCCAACAATCACAAATGTATTGTCGGACATTGGTCTGACTGCAATGCGAGAAAAACTCGCATTGCAGTCGTCAGTTTCACACCAGTGTGTCCGTACCCTAAGTGTCTCAGTAGCTGTTCAACAAGTCAGCATTAAACTGCATGTTACTTATGCTACTGTGAGCAGCCTATGTGGCTTCAAACTCAATACTAGGCAAAAACATCCATATCAATGTACAGTTGTGGCCAAAAGTATTGAAACCCTTGCAATTCTGTCAGATAATACTCAGTTTCTTCCTGAAAACGATTGCAATCACAAATTCTTTGGTATTATCTTCATTTAATTTGTCTTCAATGAAAAAACACAAAAAAGAATTGTCCTAAAGCCAAATTGGATATAATTCCACACCAAACATAAAAAAGGGGGTGGACAAAAGTATTGGCACTGTTAGAAAAATCATGTGATGCTTCTCTAATTTGTGTAATTAACAGCACCTGTAACTTACCTGTGGCACCTAACAGGTGTTGGTGATGAGGCCAGGGCTGTGGGGGGTACTCGGTCACCGGGTCTGCTGAGTAGGGAGTCACAGGTGGACGGTATCCCGATGCCGTGCCTGGGGATCATTTGAAGGGGGTTGTGAGGGAATTATTTACAGGGGGACGTGACGCCACCTGTAGTGTCCGGTAATTTGGTACCAGCGCTGCCAGCTGGCCGCTGAGGTGATGGAGGGGGCAGCAAAGTGTGGTACAGCTCCCCACAGGTGGAGCTTTACCTCAGGGCAGCAATAAAGGAAGATGGAGAGGGAGGGCAGTGAAGGAGGAAGATGGTGGGTTATAGCCGATGAACAGTCACACATACACACAGGGATGGTTGTTCTGGTACCTTTTACTGGTAGTCACAAAACAAGTACAGTCTTGAGTAATAACCGGGTCCCTGGTGCAATTTAGGATTAACTCCTTGGAAGGATATGAGGCCTCCTTTATCTCTATTCTTTGCCTTGAGGGATGAGTCTTGCCTGAGTTTGAACTCTCCAATTCTCTATTGTCTAAAACTAACAATCAGGCCCTTCTGCGGGAACCCGGTTTATCCTGTGGCCCCTGGTCCTCTGTTTGGTTAGTTTTTAATATCTCCACTATCTTCCTTCAGGGCTAAACTTCACCTGAAACTGCTGGGCTTTTTACTGTGGCTCTGTAAGCCCACAGCTTTGGATTCCAGTGTCCGGTTGTGCTCAAGGGGAATATCTTTTAATCCCTCTTCTTATTCCCTACCTCTTCTCCTTGCCTCCGTCCCCTTCCCTGGGGTGTGAACAGCTGACAAAATGGCCCCTTCTGGTCCTGGCATCTGTCTTTTCCAGAGACCAGCAGCGCAGCCTCCTCCTCTTTCCTCTCCTCACACGAACTAACTACCTAGCAACTGTCTCCTAGGACCAACTGTCTCCTCCTCTCAGCCTGGATCTCATTAAAGGGGAACTGACTTAATGCAGCCAGTAGAGCTCCCCCTTCAGGTCTGGAGTGGAAGGTGTTGTGTGCTGAACAAACCAAGGTGTCAATCCTATCTTGCACCAGTGTAACCTGTGGCAATCCCCCGCAGGGGTGCCACATTGGCAATAACTAAATCACACTTGCAGCCAGTTGACATGGATTAAAGTTGACTCAACCTCTGTCCTGTGTCCTTGTGTGTACCACATTGAGCATGGAGAAAAGAAAGAAGACCAAAGAACTGTCTGAGGACTTGAGAAACCAAATTGTGAGGAAGCATGAGCAATCTCAAGGCTACAAGTCCATCTTCAAAGACCTGAATGTTCCTGTGTCTACCGTGTGCAGTGTCATCAAAAAGTTTAAAGCCCATGGCACTGTGGCTAACCTCCCTAGATGTGGACGGAAAAGAAACATTGACGAAAGATTTCAACGCAAGATTGTGCAGATGGTGGATAAAGATCCTCAACTAACATCCAAACAAGTTCAAGCTGCCCTGCAGTCCGAGGGTACAACAGTGTCAACTCGTACTATCCGTCGGCGTCTGAAAGAAAAGGGACTGTATGGTAGGATACCCAGGAAGACCCCACTTCCTACCCCAAGACATAAAAAAGCTAGGCTGGAATTTGCCAAAACTTACCTGAGAAAGCCTAAAACGTTTTGGAAGAATGTTCTCTGGTTAGATGAGACAAAAGTAGAGCTTTTTGGGCAAAGGCATCAACATAGAGTTTACAGGAGAAAAAAAAGAGGCATTCAAAGAAAAGAACACGGTCCCTACAGTCAAACATGGCGGAGGTTCCCTGATGTTTTGGGGTTGCTTTGCTGCCTCTGGCACTGGACTGCTTGACTGTGTGCATGGCTATATGAAGTCTGAAGACTACCAACAAATTTTGCAGCATAATGTAGGGCCCAGTGTGAGAAAGCTGGGTCTCCCTCAGAGGTCATGGGTCTTCCAGCAGGACAATGACCCAAAACACACTTCAAAAAGCACTAGAAAATGGTTTGAGAGAAAGCACTGGAGACTTCTAAGGTGGTCAGCAATGAGTCCAGACCTGAATCCCATAGAACACCTGTGGAGAGATCTAAAAATGGCAGTTTGGAGAAGGCACCCTTCAAATATCAGGGACCTGGAGCAGTTTGCCAAAGAAGAATGGTGTAAAATTCCAGCAGAGCATTGTAAGGCTATGTGCACACGGGGGCGGGTTAGGGGCGGCGGCGGCTGGGCGGACCCGACAGGAAGCTCCGGAGCCGTCCACCGGCTTCCTGTCGGGTCCGTGCTGCGGAAGACGGTCGGGTGTGCGGCGGTGCACAGCGGGTTAGTGGCGTCGGCTCTGCAGCGGCTGGAAGCAGCACATGATTCTGCTTGCAGCCGCTGCAGAACCGGCCGGTTTATAGGACATGCACATTCTTTGCTAACCCGCTGGGAACCCAGCGGGTTAGCAACGGATGAGCATGTGGAAACCGCCGGTGTGTGCACACCGGGTGTCGGTTTCCATAGGTTTCTATGTTGATCCAAAAGCCGCTTTTGGATTAACATAAATTTGCATAAACCTGATGGAAACCGACCGGCGGTTCCGCTCCTAAACCTTCACTAAACCTTCCTGTGTGCACATAGCCTTTGAAACTCATTGATGGTTACCGGAAGCGGTTGATCGCAGTTATTTTGGCTAAACTTTGTGCAACCAAGTATTAGGTTGAGGGTGCCAATACTTTTGTCTGACCCATTTTTGGAGTTGTGTGTGAAATGATCAATGTTTTGCTTTTTGTTTCATTCTCTTTTGTGTTTTTTCATTGAAGACAAATTAAATGAAGATAATAATACCAAAGAACTTGTGATTGCAATAATTTTCAGAAAGAAACTGAGTATTTTCTTTTTTTTTGTTAAATATATTTTTATTAAACATAGAATATATCACAGATAAGTCAGTAGCGTAACACTACAATATCACACATTTTTCATTTTCAATATCAAAATAACAGACAAAGAAAGGCAATAAAAGAATAATGGAGGATACTCCCACAAGTCCGAAAGTATATCACTCCGTAGGAATCCACAGGCTAAAAGCCCCAGAAACCATGAATGGTGACCTCTCCTCGTAGATCTACATTTCTATCCCCACAACAGGTGGGGTACATCATATCACCATTACTGTAGTCAAATATAACTAATAACACTATGTCCATAGACCCCAAAAAATAGGGTCCTGAACAACTAAAAAAGTCATTATGATAACATTCATAAGATCGTAACATGGCCCGCTCAACCTTTCGGTAAAAGCAGGTCAGCTCGCTCAGGGGGGGTAAAGGTATGGGAGGAGAAAGGAGAGGGAACAGATAAGGAATAAACACAAAAGCAGAGAAAGGCATAGAGAGAAAATGGAAAGACAATATAAAAAAGCAATAAAGGTCAATTAGACAGGATCAAATAAACAGGTCAGGAAAGCGGGTGGAATCCTTGAATAGAATCCATTCGGTCCAAATAGCCCGGAAAGAACTCATATTCTGAGAAAT